>JAVJIF010021877.1:0-109355 GCA_038442645.1 Agave tequilana | reverse complement strand
TTTTAGCAAACCTCAGCTATCAACGGATTTGAGGTGCCTTTACCACTACCGTTTGAGTTGGGCTAGCCATGTTATTCCCCTCAGCATGATAAGTTGTCGAAGACTTATGTTGGGCTTAGAAGCCAACATTTTCCTCTATCCTTAGCCGTTGGAGGCGTCGGATCAAATGGGAATATGTCCCTTAGGATTTTTAGCAAATCCTTAGCTGTCAACGGATTTGAGGTGCCTTTACCAACTACCGTTGAGTTGGCTAGCCATTCTATTCCCCTCAGCATGATGAGTTATCGAAGACTTATGTTGGGCTTAAAAGCCAACATTTTCCCTCTATCCTTAGCCGTCGGAGGCGTCGGATATTAATGAAGAAAGCTCTTCTTGTTTTGATCAGAGGTGTAATTTTGAACTTGATCGGAGGAGGAGTACTATTAAGGGTAGTACTTCTTCATGAATCTGCCATTGATTGGCATCATGAGTGTATGCCATTTGAGGTTATGAGGCGATACGATCCTTTGAGTAGACTGACTCTACTACAAATGGCCCTTCCCATTTGGGCTGGAATTTTTCTTTTGTCTTGTGTGTCATCACCATGGTCTTCTGACGGCTAAGACAAGGTCGCCTTCTTGAAAGTTCACACTTTGACTTTCTTGTTGAAGGCTCTGGTAATTCGAGCTTGGTAAAGCTCGATTTGTTGTTGGGCCTGCAGACGTTTGTCATTCAAGGCCTCCAATTCCTGAGTCGCTGTCGGTGCTTCTCCTCTGTTGTCATCTCCGCTGTCAAGGCGACGCGTAGAGATGGAATTTGGATTTCCAGTGGAAGCACGGCCTCACACCCATATACCAAAGAAAATTGCATAGCTTTAGTCGGGGTTCGCACAGTTGTGCGGTAGGCCCATAAGCATTCACCTAGCTTATCGTCCCAATCACGTTGACTTTTCGAGACGAATTTCTTGAGAGCTTGCCGATGGTCTTGTTGAAAGCTTCTGTGAGGTCGTTAGCAGCGGGGTAGTATGTCGTTGAGGATACACTCTGGATTCTGAACTTGGCGCAGAATCTCTGGAAAGCCTGGCTGATGAACTGGGGTCCGTTGTCGAGGACAATTCGTCGAGGTACCCCAAAACGGTAAATGACGTGATGCTTCACGAACTTGATCACATCAGATGACTTCACCTCCTTCAAAGGAACGGCTTCAGCCCATTTGGAGAAGTAATCAGTTTTTGCCAAAATAAACCGATGTCCTTTTGATGACGGCGGGCTGATAGGGCCAACCACATCCATCCCCCACATTTCAAATGGCCAAGTAGAAGCCGTGGAGTGAAGGTAGCCTGGTGCTTGATGGATGAAATCACCATGTACTTGGCAGGCGTGACATCTTTTGGCATAGGTGATGGCGTCAGCGATCATCTTGGGCCAATAATATCCCAACCTTTGGAGTCGGTATGCAAGTTTTGGGCCAGGTTGATGGGCTCCACACATGCCGTCATGGGCTTCTTTCATACCTCCTGTGCCTCTTTTTGTGAAAGGCAGCGAAGCAAGATCCCGTCATGCGATCGACGATACAGTCTTCGTGTAATCGCATTATAGTAGTATCTGGGGCTTTCCTTCGAATGGCAGCCGCTTCCTTGGTGTCCTCAGGCAAGATGCCATATAGGACATAATCAATGTAGGGGAATCGCCAGTCTCTAGGCTCTGGACCGGTTGACAATTCCAGCAGCGCTTCTTTGCTTTGAGAATCTCCCTTTGGCTCCTGATAGTCCTTGAGAGCAATTCTCGGGCAATACAGGTCGTGGCTGTAGACGAATATCTTCTCCATTGCTCCAGCTGGAAGAGCCAAGGAGGCCGCGAGGATGCGAGTGCATCTGCATGCGCATTTTGCCTGCGCGGTACATGATCGATGTAGAAGTTTGTGAACCTCTCGGCCATATGGATAGTTGCGTTGTAGTAGGGTACTAGGTCCTCATGTCTGACTTCGTACTCCCCGCGAACTTGGCTGACGATGAGTTTAGAGTCGCCGTATGCCTCGAGATTTTTAACACCAATCTCATCGGCGAGTTGCATCCCAATCAAAAGAGCATTGTACTCCGTCACGTGTTTTGGAACACGGCTCAGTTAATGAGACAGCTCGAGGAATCACATAGTTCTGTGGGGAGACGAGTACTACTCCTACTCCTGCTACTAGGTGTCCTTTTGGGCTTGTTCTGGATGCACCGTCAAAGAAGAGTTGCCACACTTGCCTTTCAAAGGATGTCTGGGTCTGGCAGGCTTCAGCGACCTCATCTGGGAGATCGTCGTAAAATTTGTTGCCCTCGGATCTGGATGCTCAGCCAGGAAATCCGCCACCGCTTGTCCTTTAATGGCCTTCTGTGGTAAAAAGTGCATCTCATATTGAGATAACAATATGGCCCATTTTGCCAGTCGCCATTTAGCGATGAAGGCTTTGTCATGAGTAACCTCAGGGGTTGACTTTTGATATGACATTTATAGTTTGGCCTATCAGATAGTGTCGCATTTTCTGAATGGCGAACACTAATGCCAAACATTCCTTCTCGATCGGATTATACCGATGTTCGGCTCCGATCATTGTTCTACTCAGATAGTAGATCGCTTTTTCTCGTCCTTGATCATCATTCTGGGCTAGTAGAGCTCCCAAAGAATGATCCATTGCTCGAACGTATACCAGGAAAGGTTTTCCGGATATCGGCCGCAAGGACTGGTGGTTGGGTGAGGTAGTGCTTGATTTCCTCAAATGCTTGTTGGCAAGCGTCGTCCCAAATGAACGAAACACACCCTTCTTCATTAGTTTAGCGAAGGGTTGGCATCTTCCGGAGAGGTTTGAGATGAACCTGCGGATGTACGCCAATCGTCCTTGCAATCCCCTGAGTTCCTTGAGATTTCTCGGAGGTTGCATCTCCTGGATAGCGCGAATCTTTTCCGGATCTAAATGAATTCCTGTGGAAGTCACTACAAACCCTAGGAACTTGCCGTTGGCCACCCCCAGGAAAGATTTGGTAGGGTTCATCTTCACTGATGGACCCGCATGATGTCGAAGACAACTTTTAGATCAGCTATGTGATCACCTTTAGCGCGACTTTTCACCGCAATATCGTCAACATAACATTCCACCGTTCTGCGCATTTGCCGCTGGAAAATAGCGTTCATGGCCCTTTGATATGTTGCCCCCGCATTCTTCAGTCCGAAGGGCATGACAGTATAGCAGTATACCCCCAGTGGTGTCTTGAAAGAGGTATGCTTTTCGTCGTCAGGACACATTTTGGTTTGATTGTATCCTGAAAACCCGTCCATGAAGGACATTCGTTCGAATCCACAAGTATTGTCAATCATGACGTCTGTGATTGGCAGTGGGAATTCGTCTTTGGGACAAGCCTCGTTTAGATCACGGAAGTTGATATAGATCCGGATCTTTCCGTTTTTCTTAGCAACGGGGACGATGTTGGTTACCCAATCGGGATGTTGCTCTTCCCTGATGAAGCCAGAATCTATAAGCTTTCTGACTTCTGATTGAATCGCCTCCATTATCTCTGGACAGAACCGTCGCTGCTGTTGTTTGACAGGCTTTATGTCCGGATTGATGTTGAGGCGGTGCATAGCCACTTGAGGATCAAGTCCAGGCATGTCTTCGTAATTCCAGGCGAAAACATCTTTATACTCTTGAACAAGAGATATTAGATCCTTTTTCTCTGACGGTGACAGGCCGTCGCTTACGAAGATGGGCTTAGGATTAGCCTCATCCCCCAGATTGATCTGAACAATCTATCTTCTGTGGGTGGCTCTCGCTGTTCAAAGCGGGTATCCCAAAGAGTATTTAAATGTTTAATCCAAGGATCTGTATCGATTGGATCATTTCTTCATCTCCGTCTTCCACGTGGCTTGTTGAAACCATGTTCACTGAAAGTTCTTTGAAGATGTTGCCGACACTAGCATCCGACTCCCATGATGACGTGCCTGAAGAGTAATCGTGACTTGATGATTCTCGGGAATCAGAGGTTGATGGAGCCGGAGTTGATACATAGCCCAACCCCCTGCGGGTCTGATGATAATAATCAGGTGCTTTTCCTTTCGGCACAAAGGATCGAAGTAGTGTTCTCTTCCTTTGCCGAAGTTTAACCCGAGTCTGCTGGTTAGGTCTTACCCATGTTTTTCATCATTCTGAGTGCCTTTGGCTTATAATGACCGAACTGAGGGGATTCCTGCTAGTTTTCTGATTCTTCATGATTCATTGGTTCGGATTCAATTCGTCCGAAGAGAATTGTCTTTGGCCCTTCCTTCTCGCTGGAACCATGAATATTGATTGTTGCGCATCGCTGACATTTCGACATGTTTTAAAGAACGATTCACTGGTACATGCAACGATGTCAAAGCATCTATTGCCGACCAGAGATCGTCATCCACGTCGGTACTAGTGTCTGACGGCACTGAATCAGAAGCAAACACAGAAAAATACGCTAAATCTAATTCTTCATTAATGTACCAACCGCCTACATCATCGGCGGAGGTATTATCAACATCGGGCTTATTAATGCCCGTCACAGGTGGATCTAGATCCCACGCACACTCATCTTCCTCCAGCTCGGTGTCGGCTTCATTGCCAGAGTCTGGTTCCTCTGGTTGCGGGACTTCATCTATTTTCACAGATTCCTGATATAGGAGGGAATCTGTGAAATAATTCTCCACTCCCTTGAACGGATGCCTCTCGGCAATCAGCGTTCGCACCTTTCCACTCCCGTCAATGTATTTCATGACTTGGTGGAGAGTAGAGGGAACGATAGAATTGCGATGAATCTAGGGTCTTCCCAGTAGTAGATTGTAGGAGGTGTCAGTATCTATGACGTAGCATGTCACCTCTGACCTTAGGTCTCCAATCTGGCATTTGAGCTTGACCTTCCCCATCGGACGGGTACTATTGGCATTGAACCCATAAATGATCGTCTGGGTAGGGCTCAAACGGTGAGTAGGAATCCCGAGATGTTGCATGACCCTGCGAGGTATGATGCTCAACGCAGACCCAGGATCTACCTGGATGCATTTCACCTCAGATGATCCAATATACCCTGCGAAGTAAAGGGTCGATCATGCTTCCCTTTGACTTGCATGTCTTCTGCCGTGAAGGTAATGCAGGGAATATTTTGGGAGGCGTGGAGGCAATCCTCTACATCTTCCTCCTTCGGTAGCTGGGTCATGAAGACCTCAGCATTAGCCAGAGCTTCTTGAGAGCTTCTCTGGTCGACTTTGATAATCTGAGAAGCTCATAAAGAGTAATCCGCGCTGGGATGTTGGCTAACTGAGCCAGGACATCAAAGCGATAAGGTGCCGTGGATCCTTCCGCTATATCTTTTGAAAGAACTCGGGGAAAACCGAAGTTCTCTCTGTTTCTCTTCGGGTTGCTTCGTAGAGGGCTGGCTGGCACTGTGGCGGGTCTTGGAGGAGTTACCGCTGTTCGCCATACTTTTTCAAATATGGCTGACCCGAACGGGTTTCTGCCACCAGCTGACTGGGTTCTGCGGCCAGAACTATTGTTTCCTCTTCCGAATCGGTCAGCAAGGGAACATCAGTCTCTGCTTCCCGCGAAGAGGCGCATACCACATTACAGGATGTGGCCTTAGCTTTACCTTTGGACTTCCTGCTGGTCACAGTGGTCCATTGCTGGCCATCCACAAGGTCGGGATGAACCCACATGACTTCTCCCTGAGGTGTAGGGACAGGTACAAGGCCCTTCTCTTGCTGCTGGTGCGGGTCTGTGTTGACCATTCTCAGCTCTCCTCTTGGGATAGGGACTACCCCAGAGGGTGTTGGGGGTTGTCTCCCAAACTGGAGAACTGACGTCATATTAGCCGTCACCTTCTTCTGCTCTGGTCGGAGTTTCAATACCTCCGCGTCAATCAGGGCTTGAAGGATGTCCTTGAAGACATAACAGCTCTTGGTAGGGTGCCCCAACATCCTGTGGTACATGCAGTAGCTGGGATTGTCGGTTTTACCGACTTCCTCGGGGCGCCTAGCTTCAGGAAGCTTCAGTCAATTGCTCTTGTTGAGAAATTTGAAGAGCGAGTCGACATGTTCATCCTTGAAGGAATACTACTTGTTGGCCCGTGGTTGGCTTGAAGAGCCACTTCCTTTGACCGGTTGAGGCTTGACAGGGGACTTGGTCTCTGCTGCCAAGTTATCATTCCTTTTGGCTTGGAGGGATGTGTCTGGCGCACGCCTCGTTGACCTCTCAGGCCTGGGCTGTTTTCTTCCCGCTCTGACGCGGGCGACAATCTCCTCAGCCTGTTCACCCTGCTGGATCAGTTGCATCCAGGTGCGGCTTTCAGCAACTCCTATTTGAGCAAGGAGTGAGGTTTGGAGGTTGTGGCGGCATGTTTCCACCAGGGTGGCCTGGGTCATACCGCTCGGACATCGGAGCGCCACGTTCCGAAATCTTTCCATGAAAGACTTAACGGACTCTCCCTTTCGCTGCTTAGTGGCTAAGAGGGTAGGCATGTTGACCTCCGAGTCATCTTCAAAGAAGCGAGTTAAGAAAAGCTTCTCCAAATCGCCCCAGTTCTTGATGGAACCTTCAGGGAGCTTTATGAACCATTCAAAGGCCAACCCTTTTAGGGTGCCGATGAATAAACGCGCCAGGATGGCGTCGTTATCTACCACATTCCCAGTTTGGGACTTGAAATAGTAGATGTGTTGGTTCGGTGAACCTTTCCCATCAAATGCTTGGAGGGTTGGAGCCTTAAACTTGGGCGGATATGGAACCAGGTCCCATTCGGCTGGATATGGGTGGACCACTCCTCCTGCTTCTTGGAGACCTTTCCGATTGGTAAGGCTTCAAGGCGCTGCTCCAACTGATTCATTCTTTTAGAATGAACCTTTCCCTGGTCTTGATCGTTCTTTTCCTGCGACGAGGATTTAGACGAACCAGAGATGGGTTGCTCTTTCTTCTCGGAGTGTTCGGAAGATGAGCTTTCTCCCTCTTTTCGCTTTCCCTTAGACTTTTTAGGGGAGATTTCTTCCTGTCTTCGAGCAGCTGTGCGAGCATTTGCTTGAGAGAGTTAATGGATTCTGCTGAGCACGAATCATCTCAAGTTGTTCCTTCTGGACCTGGGCTTGCAGTTCCAGGCGGCAGGCTGTCTCCTCAGGAGTGCTCGTCATGTAGGGGAAGGCCTCCTTCTCGATGGAAGAGTTCGAGGCCTGCGATTCTGCTACAGCAGAGTGAGAGTCATTCATTTTAACGCCCTGGGCTAGGGCATTATAGTCAATCGGGGGAATGGCCCCGGTCTGGGTGCGAGTGTGTCGGTACACTCCTTCCGGTTCAGAGTCAGACTCGTCGGAGCTGACTACAGGCTGTTTCCCCTGCTCCTGCTTGCCATGTTAGCAGTGAGCTCTGGATACTCAGTGTCAGAGAATATCCTCCGCCTGTGAGAGCGTCTTTCTTTTGGCTGAGGGGGAAATCAGGGTCAGCTGTCTAACCAAAGACTGCTGGTTCACGCCTGAATTACAACGACACTCGGAGAGCATAGAGATGAGCCGTTGGCAGTAACATGATGAAGTAATTTGATTAGTACTTCTTTTCTTCGTCAAGTAATCTTTTAGATCCATGGAAAGAGGATCGAAGAGATTAGCCTCGCAACTTCGAGGGCGCGAGGCATCTTTGTGCAGTACAGCCTGGACGCGGGATTCAGAGACGTGGTTCTCGCGCCGCAGCGTACGACGCGTGTCTGGCGTCTCTGTTGAGATGAGACACGACTGTCGCGTTGCTGCTGGGTGCGTTGGGGCACAGATGCTTGAGAGTGAGTGGGCTGCTGGGCCCCACCCTAAGGACGTGTGCCTCTTGTACTTGACGAGGCGCGCAGGCTTCGCCTTGGCGTTTGGTGAGTGGACTTCAGAGGACCTAATTTTGGGGGTCTCGCGTTTGGACCACCAAACGCGGACTTCGCGTGCTGGACGTGGCGCGGCCAAGACGCCGGATTGAACTTTGCGTCCTGCCTCAGTTGGACAATCAGAAGTCCCAACTTACAGTTGTCTCCTCTGTCGACGCTCAGCGTTTCGGTTGCATCGTGGTGGTGGAGAAAAGCCAACGACGACTTGGTGCTGAGGGAGAGGGTGGACTGGCTGGACGCCAGGGATTTTGACCACGCGGGTCTCCTGAGAGACGCTGACGCGTGTGTTCCGCATGGCGCGGTTGGTCATAACGGCAGTTGTGCCTGGGGACCACGCGGGCCTCCTGAGAGACGTTGGCACGTGTATCCTGCTTCGTACAGTTGGCTGCGACACCCTTTGCAGCAGCAGCGCCCGAGAAAGACGCAGAGCGGGTTTCGGGGCAAGTCCCCGTAGAGACCCTGCGACAGACGCGGGTCTTAGGGCTCTTGGAGCTGGAAGAGAGAAACTCTTCATACTTTGCCTGGTCAAACTCGATGACAAGCGATTCGACCATCTTCCCCTTATGGAGGATGTCACCTTGCGCCACGAATTGTTCGTCAGTAACAAATGTAGTCCCCAGCGGAGTCGCCATCTCTTGTATGCGTCAGAAAAAAAGGGAATCAAATTGCAAAATTCCTTTGATTGGATGGAAGATACAACAGATCAGTCTTCCGATTACAAGGGAGGGAGGATGTTGAGCCTTGAATCCTCCCTTTGTTTAAGGCTGCGTTCTTCGAGTGGCGGTGGAGAGTGAATCTTATTCTCCGTTGACGGGTGACCGTCGAGACCTTCCGGGGATCTCCTCTTCGGATGGTAGATGGAGTAACTCAGCTCTGTCTACCAAAACTCTCAAAGAGAAGATAGGCAAAGAGCAACTTGAACACAGCAAGTTTTCTGAAGGGTTTAACTCTCTCTCTTTTCTCTCAGAAATCCTTCCACCGAAAATTCGACCCCTTCTTCATAGCGACGGGGCTATTTATAGGGGTTTCAGGGGCGTACGTGCCTCCTAAAAATACTCCATAATGGGGGCTAACCTTCCCCGTTATGTGGGCCGTGATTGGCCCCATAACCGGGACGGTTACAACTGAGACGCGGGTGTCAACCCACGCGCCTTGGTGCGGCTGAGGCGCAGGTTTCGACCCTCGCGCCTTGGAGCGGCTGAGACGCGGGTTTCGACCCTCGCGCCTTGGAGCGGCTGAGACGCGGCCAAAATTCTGCTTTTCAATGGCTTGTGATTTTTAGACAGCCTACAATAGTCATTGATTATTTATTACTGCGACAATAGTCGCAGTATTTAATAAAACATTTTCCCTAATATTATTAACATCCTAAAGGATACGACTAAGGTCTCAGTTTTTAATAAATATTTCACAATTTTTTTAAACTGCGACCTTACTTGCAGTCTTATAATTACATTAGGTGTGCAACCTTGCAGTCCTTTAATATATTAAAGTTTCTGTTTATCTTATAGTCATTAATTATTTAAGGACTGTGACAATAGTCGCAGTATTTAATAAACGCTTTTCGTAATATTATAAACATTGACAGTAGCGCGACTACGTTCCTCAATTATTTTTGGTAGTGCGACTAAGGTCGCAGTCTTTAATATTATATTTATGTTGCTTTCTCAATTATTTCTTTCATTTTAATATATATTTTTTTGGTAGGAAATGAATTTGCATGGTGAAATGTCAGGAAGAGTAGTAATTTTTTTGGACAAAAATTTGCAACAGATGATGAAGCATACAACTTTTACAATGCTTATGCAAGAAACAATGATTTGACGTGAGGAAAAAAGGAATAGATAAATCACGGAGGCCTCCGCATAAAGTTATTTGTAGAAATATTATTGCAATAAGAAGGGTGTGAAGAAGTTGGGTGACAAAAGACCAGAAGGGCTTACTGTCAACTGTCGTATTGATATTAGAGTTCAGTGTCCTGCTGAGATGTATATTCGTTTGCGGTTTATTAACCTACAAAAGGTTTTGGGTGGTCACCAAGTTTGCTAATTCGTATTCGCATGATTTATTAAGCTCAGATAAGGTCCATCACTGTTACTCTTATCAGATATATCGATCAAAGATGAGCAGAACCATTATGGTCAATTTGGTTGATATAGGAATGCGTCTTTCTAATATTGCCCGTGTTGTTAATGCAATGAATCATACAGAAGATTGTGAACAAGTAAGCCCACAAAAAGTCATTGATTTTATTCAATATAGGAAAAATAATATTAGTAGGATTTTATTTCTGTCATCAAATATTTTCAAGAGAAAGTAGAGTCAGATCCAGATTTTTTCTTTGCCAATGAGGTTGATCATGCAGTCATACTAAGAAGTGTCTTTTGGGCTAATGGAAGAACAATGTCTTCTTATTTGAAGTTTTTCTGATGTGGTGATTTTTGACACAACATACAGGACTAATCACTTGAACCTGCCCTATAATCCATTCACTGGAGTGAATCATCATCGACAGCCTATTTTGTTCGATTTTGCATTGTGTGCAGATGAGCAAAGAAATAAATTTGTTTGACATTTTAATAAATGACTCAAATGTATGCATGAAGTTGCACAAAAGATGATCATTACTGATCAGGATGCCCAGATAGGCGATGTTATCAAGATAGTTTTTCTAAATTGCCAGCTGTTGGCCCAAAGGCCTATCACCCTAGTTTTGATGATGATCAACTCATGAAGTTATGTTTACTAATGATCTTGTGTTTAATTAGTGACAGATTCATTATCAAGATCTTAGTAGGTGCATAGCTCAACAAAGGATAAAATGTCAAGATTTGGAGCTAGCACGGTGTGATCCAAGGAGCTTTTGGATCAAGCTTGGACCAAATCAAGAAGATGAGAAGCCTTCAAGTGAAGACTTCAAGAAGATGAAGACTTGTGTCTAGGTATAAGATTTTGTTTTTGTTTTTTAGATAAAATATAAATGATAGAATAGTGGTGGATTGCTCAAGTATACCATGCACACACACTCTTGATTTAGTTGTCTTTTCATAAAAGTATTTTCAGTTTAGAAAAGACTTTCATTTTGGAAAAATACTTGTTTGGGTTTTGATATTCTTATGAACATGTTTTTTAACCAAAACTATATTTAGAGCTTAATGTCAAAAACTTAGATATTTCATCTTATTTGTGTAGTGGATCATATCCATACACACTATGCCTTAAAATGAGTTATAATATCTTGTTTTTGTATTTGAAGATGTTTTGAAAAAAACAAAGTTTAGAAAACATGTTTTGGAAAATACAGTTTTTATCATGAGCCAAATATTTTCAAGTTACAAAAATAGTCCAATCTTTTATAACATGCCTTGATTTTGTGCAAGCATGTTTGTATATCAAAGTATATTGGTTAAACTATTTTTGTAGATTTTTAAGTATTTTATGAGATTTTATTTGAGCCAAAAAGACTAATTTTTAATCCCAGAAAACAGTTTCCAGGCTTCAGCAAGTCGACTGTATAGTCGACTTGGCCTGAAGTCGGCCGACCGGACCAGTCGACCGACGTGCACAAACGTGCACGCCTTTGTGCACTGGAGGACGGCAGACCGTGCGGTCGACCGCTCCAGAGAGCTCTGCTCTCTGGAAATTTCGGTCGACCGCTCCAGAGAGCTCTTTGTCTCTTTTATATGTTGCATGCTTTATTGTCTATCTTTATATGCTTGATATATCATTGTGCTCATTTTGTATACTTGCTTCGGTTTGTTGACTAACACTTGTATTTAACCAAGAGAGCCAACGCGGCACCTCAACCCATTCAAGGGGAATGTAGAGGAGTTTGTCCAGAACCCTTCACGGGGAATTCGGCAACACTCTTGGTTATACGTGGTGTTTAGTGTAAAAGTTTTATTAGGTCATAATTAGTTTTAGCTTCCGCATCATTCATCATTAAGTGACCATTAGATTAGCCATCACCTATTCACCCCCCCTCTAGGTGAACCTTCAATTGGTATTAGAGCCAAGTGCTCTTGATTTGGGTCTAACAACCTAGAGTTAAAGATCCTCATTTTTAGGCTAATCACGTATTTTGTACACACACCATGGATTTCATGTCACCACCCACCTTTAAAATTCTTAACATCCAAATTTGGAAGGTTAAGATGTCTTTGTACCTCAAAGCCCTAGGCATTCATGTTTATCTTGCCACTACTAATAATGCATATTCTTTAGATGGTAAGTATTTTGAGGCTAACTCAAAAGCCCTTCATGCTCTTAAATGTACCCTAAATGATGAATATCTTTCTAGGGTTTCTAATGTTGAATCGGCTTTTGTAGCTTGGAACATCATCACCTCCCTTGGCGAAAAGGATCTATACTATGCTGGGAGCGATTCGGACGTTGGAAGCGACACCTCCAACGTGTGCTATATGGTCCAAGGGGATAACCCCTTGAGGTAAACACCGAATCCGATGATGAGGACATGTCATATGATGAGCTATCTACTTTTTGTCATCTGTTGCTTGAAAAATATGACATGATTAAAAAGGAAAATAAAAATTTGAAAAAGAATATTGCTTGCATGCATATAGAACAAGATTCATTTAAATCTAACATTGCATGCTTAGAAAAAAAGAATGAGGTTTTGAAAAATGAAAATGTCTCCCTTATGTCTAAATTAAATGATTTTGTGAAGGGAACACTATTTGAAGGATAAAATATTTTGGTGGAAAAACAAAAGGAAATTGTTTTGCAAGAAAATTCTTGTTTAAAGAAGAAAATTTGAAAAAGAAAAAGAAAAAGAAAAAGTTTCTAAAAAGAAGAAGAATGATTTATTTCTCACTACTCTTTACATGCTACCATTGATGGTAGTGAGATTAAGAATTTGAAAAATAAAATAGATAGTTTGAGTTCAACTTTGAACTCGTGTGCATTTAACCATACTAGGTTGGAGTCCTTGTTTGCAAAGAAACAAACTCCTCATGTTCATGCACATCACTCTCATCATGCATTTGCTTATGTTGCACGCCACGATCACAATCACACTCATAAGCATATTAAGGTGTACAAGTGTACACATTGTGGCCGCAAAGGCCATTTAGCAAAATTTGTTATGACAAGTTGCATCATTTTAATTTTGCTAATAACAAAAATGTTTGGTTCCTCAACACAAAGCTAACCCCCAAGGACCCAAAAGAAAATGGGTACCAAAACCCCCACCGTGTGTTTTTGATGTAGGTGAGGGCTCTCACACGACGTGAGAGAAATGGTGCCTTGGTGGTGGTTGCATGTACTTGATGGACATACTTTTGATGCATCGCTATCAAGGAGGTTTTGGTAGGAAAGACCACCATGTTTGGAGTTTTGGAGTTGGTAACAATCTCTAAACTCCTACTTTTTATGTTCATGCTTGTTCATTCATGATATTTTTAGCATGATCATGTTTTAATTGTTTTTATACTTCATGTGGTAAATTCATGTTTAAATGTAGATTCCATTAAAACTTGTATTTATACATGTATAAATAGTGAGAACAAATTGATTCATATATGTTTGCACTTCATGCTCATTTGTACCCACTATATGCACATGTATAAGCTAGTTTTGATGATTTCCACATTTACACTTGCTTTGCCAATTTTATGCTTTACTTCATGTATATGTACTTTTAATTCAAATCTAATAAATATACATGTATACCCGTTGAGTCTCTTGCCTTCATGCAAATACTATTAATAGACTCTTTTATGTTTGGGATATGTATGTGTATTGTTAGGATTGGATAAATCATACATATACCTAGAAGTGTGCTTTGTTTCTACGAAAAAAAATAAATTTGATGATTTAAAAATTATACTCACACTTTTTGAGCTTCAATGTCTATTTTCATGAAAATGCTAAACACATGACTTTTGAACACTCACACTTTATTTATTTTGTCATGACTTTGATTCATGAACATATTTTTGAGCTTCATAGATCGAGTGTCAATTCTTGTATTTGGTATGATTCATGAAATATATATATGCTTTGATTTCATGTTTGAAGGATCTTTAACTAGTTTTTCAAAAATTATTTTAACTAGTTAATTGTTCTTCATTTGGTAGAGTTTTTTCAAACAAAGCTTATTTTTCAAATCTATTTTTGAAAACCCCTACCATCAATGGGAGGATGGATGGGCGATTATGCCTTGTATGCTTCATTGAAAATCCTCTATCTTGAGCATATGAAGGGTGGTAGGTTATGAGATATACACATGATCCTATTATTGGTTCAATTGGTATCATTGAATCGTTTCAATTGGTATCAATTTGACTCTTATTAGTATATACTCATATCTTGTTTTCTTATATATGTATGTATCAATGTCAATTGGTATACTCATTTCATACATATATATGATTTTCATGTGCTTAACTTTCAATTTGTTCACATTTTTAAAAGTACAAAGTTTATGTTGAAAAATAAAAAAATATTTGATCATTATTTTCAATTTGGTATCTTAAAATTTGTTGCTTTACAAAAGCTCTGATACCTTTAAAATTTCGTTTAAGAAAATTTAAAAAAATAACATTTTTTTGATTTGTATTTCTTATATGCAAGGAGAGCTTAACATCTCTTCTACATATAGATTCATGTTGAGTGTATTGTGTATTGAAGAGCTTGACAACTCTTCTTTATATGGTACACGTATGTAGGGGGAGTTTCACATCTCCTCTTATGCATTACATAATATGCGTTATGTGAATTAGGGATTGTCATCCCTTTTTCATGTAATGTATATGTGTAGGGAAGCTAACTTAACGTCTTCCTCTTCATGAATGTATATCGCATATAACCTTTTATTGATATGTTTGATTTGACCCCTTATTGATCTCTTTGTTTATGACAAAAAGGGGGAGAAAGATTTGATGATTTTGTTTTACCTTAAACCCTTTGTTGATGATTGACAAAAAGGGGGAGAGGTATTTGCTATATATGCATGTTTTTATTAAAGGATTTATGTTTATGCATATATGTTTTTGTTTTGCAAATAGGAGAAAAAGAATTTGATTTTGTTTCATCTCCATCATTTGCATACTTATTCATGTGCTTCATTGTCATATCTTATTATGTTTTATGTCTATGCATGAGTTAAGGGGGAGCTTCTTTAGAGCTTTACTTTAATCCATGCATATATAACTTCATGAGTTTTGTCATCATCAAAAAGGGGGAGATTGTTGGCCCAAAGGCCTATCACCCTAGTTTTGATGATGATCAACTCATGAAGTTATGTTTACTAATGATCTTGTGTTTAATTAGTGACAGATTTATTATCAAGATCTTAGTAGGTGCATAGCTCAGCAAAGGATAAAATGTCAAGATTTGGAGCTAGCACGGTGTGATCCAAGGAGCTTTGGATCAAGCTTGGACCAAGTCAAGAAGATGAGAAGCCTTCAAGTGAAGACTTCAAGAAGATGAAGACTTGTGTCTAGGTATAAGATTTTGTTTTTGTTTTTTAGATAAAATGTAAAGGATAGAATAGTGGTGGATTGCTCAAGTATACCATGCACACACACTCTTGATTTAGTTGTCTTTTCATAAAAGAATTTTCAGTTTAGAAAAGACTTTCATTTTGAAAAAATACTTGTTTGGGTTTTGATATTTCTTATGAACATGTTTTTTAACCAAAACTATATTTAGAGCTTAATGTCAAAAACTTAGATATTTTATCTTATTTGTGTAGTGGATCATATCCATACACACTATGCCTTAAAATGAATTATAATATCTTGTTTTCGTATTTGAAGATGTTTTGGAAAAACAAAGTTTAGAAAACATGTTTTGGAAAATACAGTTTTTATCATGAGCCAAATATTTCCAAGTTACAAAAATAGTCCAATCTTTTATAACATGCCTTGATTTTGTGCAAGCATGTTTGTATATCAAAGTATATTGGTTAAACTATTTTTGTAGATTTTTAAGTATTTTATGAGATTTTATTTGAGCCAAAAAGACTAATTTTTTAATCCCAGAAAATAGTTTCCAGGCTTCAACAAGTCGACTGTATAGTCGACTTGGCCTGAAGTCGGCCGACCGGACCGGTCGACCGACGTGCACAAACGTGCACGCCTTTGTGCACTGGAGGACGGCCGACCGTGCCGGTCGACCGCTCCAGAGAGCTCTGCTCTTGGAAATTTCGGCCGACCGTACGGGTCGACCGACAGAGAGTTCGACTCTCAGCTTCAGTGGGTCGGTCGACCCAGGCGGTTGACCGTGGCTCCAACGGTCGGATTTCTGACCGTTGGCGGTCGACCGGACGGGTCAACCGGCAGCTCTGACAGAGCCCCAACGGCTAGTTTTCCAGACTCTATATAAAGGGTCATTTGGGGGCTGTTTTCTATAAGATTTGGAGAAGTTTTAGAGCCAGTTTTTCCTACTCTTTTCAGAGTTTTTTTCTCCACAAAATTGAGGGCAAATATTTTCAATCAAAAGGAAAATTTTATCAAGAGTGTAAAAGAGAATTTCTTGAGTTTTTCCTCCACCATCTCTTTCCTTGTTTTCTCACACAAACACTTGAGCCATCCACTTCTATTCATCTTATAGGAGTGTTGTAGTGAGAGGATTTTAGGTGATCAAGATTTGTGATCACCAAAGATCTACTTGTTCTTTGAGGAGGTGGACAAGTGTGTTCGCGGTTGTTTCGAGTTCGGGTACGAACTCCGTGTTTGAGGTGCGGCCTCGGCGAGCTAGTGAGCTTGCGTGTGTACGGGACTAGGGAGTCCGAGGGCTTGTAGGTGTTGCGGCACCGAGGAGAGATCTATTGGGATCTTGCATAGTGGAAATCCTTCGTGTGTCGAAGGCGGGGATGTAGAGTAAGTGTGCTCGAACCTCAAAACATACCCTTGTGTTTGCGATTGCTCACTCTCTCTCTCTCTCTCTTTGTCTCTTTTATATCTTGCATGCTTTATTGTCTATCTTTATATGCTTTATATATTCATTGTGCTCATTTGTACACTTGCTTGGGTTTGTTGACTAACACTTGTATTTAACCAAGAGAGCCAACGCGGCACCTCAACCCATTCAAGGGGAATCTAGAGGAGTTTGTCCAGAGCCCTTTACGGGGAATTCGGCAACACTCTTTGGTTATACGTGGTGTTTAGTGTAAAAATTTTATTAGGTCATAATTAGTTTTAGCTTCCGCATCATTCATCATTAAGTGACCATCAGATTAGCCATCACCTATTCACCCCCCTCTAGGTGAACCTTCACCAGCATCGTTACTATTTTTGGCATATAAGAAAACACATTACCGAGCAACAAATTCCCTTAATGCACAAGTACAGAGATGATTTTGCCATTGATTTGAACTTTTGGTATTCCTCTCGTGATATAAGCACATACGAGGAACATTAGAGATTGATGAAACAAAAATATCAATAGATGAAGGAGAAGATAGTTGGTTGGTAAAGATGTACAGATTGCATATACATTGGGTTAATGCTTATCTAAAAGATACTTTTTATGCTGGAATGACAAATAATCAAAGGTCTGAGAGTATTAATTCTTTTTTTGACGGGTTTGTGAATGCAAACACAAAACTTGTTGAGTTTGTCCACCAATATGATAAAGTTGTGGTTACCCGTCGTAGAGCTGAATCTAAAGAAGACATTCTGTGCTTGAATTGTGTGCCTAATTGTATAACAAATCCATATAAGATACAAGTTTTAAAGTTTTATATCAGAAAGATTTTTCAGTTGTTTCAAAAGGAATGGACAATTGTAATGACACTGTTTTTCGAAGAGTTGGAACATGAAGGCTCAAGAATAACTTATTTGGTCGGTGATTTTTCTGAATCAAAAGACAGTCGAGACAAGGTCAGTTATGAAAATTTTGATTAGCTTTATGTTTTTTGTAGTTATGCCTTATTTGAAACTGAGAAGATTCTTTATAGACATATTCTGTGCATCTTATGTTGCGCATATACTAGAATCTTATATACTATAGAGATAGAAAGTGGATGCCCGTTACAAGAATATTGTAATTGAACATGGTTTGAAATCTTTTCCAAATCAAGGTATGTGAGGAACTGCTAGATTGTGGACACTTCGATCCAAATTTTATACAATTCTTGAAATGGTGTCTGATTCGGATATGCATCTTTCCAAGTTGGATAGTGTATAGGAAAGATTTGTTATAGAAACCAGTAATGACTTCAAATTCAAGACATTAATGATCAATCATTGCAGACTGAAAATAATGTTGGTCCTACTTCTTCAGCTGTGGTATTAAGAGACGATAAAGAATTGACAATACGCGATCCTCTTGGTCCTCTGGCTACAAAGAGGAGGCCTAAAAGTGTATTTAGGATAAAATCTGGATTTGAAGATTCTCTATTACAGAAGGAGGTGAAACAATGTAAATGTGAAAACTGTCAATAACTGGACTATTATAGGATTGGTTGTTCATTATTGGTATGATAATTTTCTCTTATATTATTTGTATTTTAATTTGTTATTTCAAACATTTACATAATCTTTTTTTAATAAAATTTTCGTGTCACACATGTTTTTTTTCATTACCACATGAATTAAATTTTTATTTTTTATTCACAGACGAAATAGTATCAGCCTATAGTAACTGAGAATGAAGAAAGAGTGAGTTGTTTTTTATATCGTCTGGCGAGGAATGCGACTAAGGTTGTAGAGTTAATGTAAAAAGGATATCACTAAACTGCGAATAGAGTCGCAGTTCAATTAATATTTTATATATTTGTTATTCGCTGCTCTTGTTTAGTAAGTTTTATTACATTAAAAAAAATTTATTTATATTACCAATTTACTATGTTGTATTCTATTAATTTGTTTGAATATAGTGAAACTTACTCTTTTTTTTATGAGCACTACAACCATGGTCACATATACGATTATTTTTTAGTTAACCTTTTTTAACTGCGATTATTATCTTTGTTTTTTGAATTATTTGAATATATTGGCAACACAATGTTTTGGTCGTGACTGCGACCATAATCGTAGTTTTCATGATTCATTGTAGAAGATCGCATTTTATGTTGAGAACATAGCAACTCTATTCGTAATTATATGAATAACGATCACAGTTGTAGTTTTTGCTGAAGATCGAATTTTTTTAACTTAAGACAACCTGATAGGATATATTTTCAACCAATTTTTTGTGTTTTTAATTTATTTTGACCTTTGTATCAGGAATCTTTTGACTTATCTTAATATTTGTGACTAGAGTCATTTTTATATAGTTTTATATATTAAATTTTATATCGATCTTGGTTGTAGTCTGTTTCTAAAATTGAGAATTTTTCATCAACACAACAAAAGTGTGACAATAGTTAACTTTTCACATAAACCTTACAAGAAAGGGCATTAAAGTTTAAGATAGAAGAAAAATTTATTTATTTAATGGATCTTACAAATTAAAAGCATTAAAATGCCTACAAAGAAGATAGTTTGATATTGATTATGAAAATAACGGAATATTTTAGTCGTCCTCGTCATCACCATCAATATCATCTTCATCTTCTTTATTTTGATTGTCTTCCTCTTATGTCTCGCTTTCCTCCTCTTTTCCTCCGCACCCCACGCTCTCCTCTTCGCTTTCCCCCTCTTCTCAAGGGTGCTTTGGTTCATCTATAAATTTTCAGAAAGGGTCATCCATATCGAGCTCTTCCTCTGACCTGTATCGAGGCTACATATCAGAATAATACGCTTAATCATCATTAGAGGAATTGCTACGTTCTGGGAAAGAAGGAGGAGAAGACATTCTTAATTTCAGAAAGGGTCATCCATATCGAGCTCTTCCTCTGACCTGTATCGAGGCTACATATCAGAATAATACGCTTAATCATCATTAGAGGAATTGCTACGTTCTGGGAAAGAAGGAGGAGAAGACATTCTTAATTTTTGAAAAAAATCAAACTTAAGTTTATAAATCTAATTGTGACTGTTGTTTTTTGAAAAATAAGATCTTTAATATATAATTTATTCAGGAAGTCCATAAGGTTAATGCTCTCAAACGACGTGAATCTGACCAAAATTTATTATTTGGATTTCTGAAAATTTTATTTAGGTGACTGTTGAGATTTTTAAAACTAGATAAAAAAGCAAAAATTTATTTAATTGAATCATATATGGAGGGAGAACTCCTAGACTAATATTCTTTGGGTTTATTGGGTTTATTATGACATGATTTGCAAACTAACTCTTTTTTTAACATTTTTATTTTGTTTATTATTTATTTTTAACAAAATTTATATAACTTTACGACATCTCTACTAAAATATTGGATTTCTTATTGAAAATTGCGATCATGGTCACACTATCTTGGTATATAGCTTTTTAATCAATGCATTGTGGGTCGCATTGCAGAACTGCCACTTGGTTTATTCAGCTTAGCGATCAAATAGCAATACACATATAGTATAAAATATAATGAATTTTGTGAACTGTGTCGCACTCCCAAATTACTTTTATACAATGCGATATTGGTCGTAGTTCTAACTGAAATAATTTTTTTAAAACTACTTTGGGTACTGTGATTGTATCATATTTAGAGACTGCGACTGTGGTCGTAGTGCTTAAATGAGAGCAACTGTTATAATTTATATGCATTGCGACCTGTGTTGCACTTTCTGATAGTAGATGCGATCATTTGATTAAATAAATGCAATTTTAGTCACAATTTTTAATACATTTGCAAAATGAAAAACAACGACTATGATCGCAGTCCTTAACACGTGAAAAAATATACAAAAGTTCACAGAAGTAGACCAACAAATATGCTTTATAAAAAGTATATTTTAAAAAATTCACAATTTATATTCTATATCTGTTAAACAATAAATCTCATTAAACAAAAATTTTAATGTACATTCATAATACAAAAAATAGTACATTTAATCTTCAAATATCATTCTACTAATTTTTTCAGTTTCTTCATCTAAATTTTTTTTCCTTATCTGCGAGTAACATGTATGCAAGTTCACCTCTTAGCTTCTGTATAGTCATTTCTGTTACAATATCAACTGGTGAAAGACTTTCAAATACTATACTTTCAATATATTTGTATACATATACATCACAATCAACACTGAAAATATGCGAAAAAATGTTTATATGAGATTAAATTTTTTAACTATAAATAAGAAATAAATTTATATAAATCTTATAAATTAAACATACATGTTAGCTTGTTGAGGACATTTTGCATACTTTATATAAGTTTTCTTCATCTTTTTATTTAAATCTTATTTAAAAATTTGTAACATTCTTTCTTTCTGCATTTACAAAAGAAAAAAATAACATTCATTTTTAATGTCATTTAATTCAAAGTAAATAAAATTGTAAGATCAAGTTTAACTTACCATTGTTTTAGCATCAGTTTGGTACAGTTTTAAGATGTTACTTGATTTACCTACAGGAACCAAAGAGTTATAAAAAAAAATCACTCTCGCGTTTGGCAATCGAAAACCAATAGGGTCCAGTGGAATCTAACTGAAATCACCTAGATGGGGGTGAATAGGTGATAATGCTAATCAATGCACAAATTTAAAATGATATAATGCAATGATCACCCGAAACAAGATTAGAAGCCGAATACCCCGTGAAGGGCTTTGAACTCCTCCCTCGTAATTCCTCTAAATAAGAATTTGAGGTGCGCAATGCAATCTTGTTGTGGGAGTATTGATCGACAATATGATAATGAATGGAAAGCAAGTAAATAACACAAATAAACCAATCCAAACACAGAAATTTGTTTCGAGGTTCGAGCACCCAGCTCTACGTCCCCGCCTTCACCCAGAAGGATTTTCGAACCACTATAACTTCCACAAAGGATTATAACCACAAGGGAGTACCCAACTCCTCAATCACACTCCTCTAGTTCAGAGGTAGTGGAGCCACAAATACAATAATATCTTGGTGATCAAAAGACCACAAACTCTCTTTTGAAAAACATTTTCCCTTACAAAAACCCTAGAGAATAATGTATAGGATTGAAGCTCAAGTTTTGTAAGTGAAAAATAAAATGAAATTGAAGAGAGTTTTGAATCAAAAACTTCAGAGAAAAGAGAGAATTTTGAGCACAAAAACTGAGAGCAAAAACTTCTTTTGAATAGACTCAAACTTTGATTTCTTTTGCAATAATTGTTGTATTCTTCTCAACCCTAATCATCCCAATTTATAGGATAAAGTAGGGATTAAAAGGTAAACTGTTATTATGAATAATCAGGAAAGACTAGACCCAAATCCAGCCTTAAAATTCGTTTGGAGAAGAAAACTACGTTTTAAAACGTCTTTAAAAAACTAACCGTTTGGGCTGAAATTTAGCGCACGGTCGACCGGTTTTCAAAAAAAAAAGACCGTTGCCAGCCCACGGTCAACCGCCCGGTGGACCGTCCCAAACAGAGACTAATGGTGCTTTCAGTCGACTGAAGCACGGTCGACCGACATGGGGTCCGGTTGACCGCCCGGTCGACCGGGTAACGTGCACACATGCACACACCCAAATGGTCAGAAGCGCGGTTGACCGCCCGGTCGACCGTTCTGACCTGAAACAGAGCCGGTCGATCGCAACAGGTCAAACAGTTTTATATTTGAAAATGTTTTTGAAGATCTAATAATTTTCAAGAATAATTTTTGGTCAAGACTTGGTACACTACATAAAATAGAGTTTGCAAATATTAAAATAGGTTTATATAAAAGAGAAATGTCTTTTGAAAATCATGTGCAAAATCTTGTGTGTGGGGAATACTGAGCTTCAACACTATACACTATCTTTTAACAAACTAAAAATATAAAAGAAGTCTCCGAGCCGTGTTATGCCAAACTAGAACCTCCTCTCCTATGAAAACGTCCTCTTGCGCCATTTACCTATCAACATGCTTTTAGCGCCATTATCCTTGCAATATGCCGAAAAACCATCAAAACTAGTACAAACCTGAAACTCATTCTAAAATAACTTATTAGTACCAAATAGCTTCTATGTGTTTTGTTATCATCAAAACTTAAACAAATAGAGAGTGTAACCTTTGGGCAACATTAACATCATCAGCACTATTTTTATGATTGATCGGGAAGAACATATAATGTCTATCACTAGTCCAGTCTTTTAGTTTATTCTTGATGAAATATTCTTCTAGATCTCTATTTTAGATACAACATCGTGCTGTCAAAATAAGACCATACAAACATTAAAAGATTAAAAATATAATGCATTATTAATATCTGAACTTAAATGAATACAATGTCATTGAAGTATTAATACACCGCGACCAAGGTCCCAGTCATCTTATTCAGGATTGTCATGCCCTGCTTCCCAAAATACAGTGTACGAGTACGCAACGATGGCCAGCAGATACTTATGAAGAGTGAAATATCTTCCATGAGTACCTTAAATTGTTAATTACGAGCAGGATAGCACTCATATATGCATATACAATCAAGCGCAGGGATAAAAACACATATATGAAATGCTAAATCATCAATAATACCATCCACACTAAATAATACAAGTCAAGAACGAAAACTAAACTCACCGGAGTGACGCCTGAACTGTAATACATCCTACGGTCTTCTCTTCTATTACCAGCTTTCTGATCTAGATACTGAAAAATAATATAGGGTTCGTCAGAACTGGACCAGTAAGTGTACATGAAGGGAAAACAATAGTAGAAAAGAATACAAAAGTGCAGTAACAGTACAAGTAAAGCGTTAAAATAATAAGAAAAATATGTTTGTCAGTATAAAGAAATGAAAGCAATAACAACAACATGAATAATCAAGACAATAGATCATGTATAATAAGAGCATGCATGCATGCTGTGACATGAATATAATGAACATGAGATGTCCTACATGAGTAAATATCATGTAACATAATCACAAGAGCACAAGATCATAAGTTTAAATCACATGGTAAGTTCAGGAATATCATGTAATCAAGATAATACATATCACGTTAGTCTCAGGTGTCAATATCATGAAAACACATGTCAGGCACTAGTCACGAGTAGAAGTAGTACGAGATGAGCTAAACTACTGAAGGCAATGCAGGACATGATGCAAGTGCCTATGCCTAGTATTCTATTAACTCTATGCTACTGCAACCATCTTATGCCCCATCCCACAGAACAACTACATATCAAATAAGTGATGCGTTAGTGGATCCTGATAGCAGTAAGAAACAATTCACTGTATTTAGATATCATGTAACATGTAATAATAAGTGCACGCATAATCCGAAGATCACAAGAATATAAGATCACGTGTGGAAAGACCCTCGGAGGAGCTGTGATCGGCAAAAAGCAAGTACTAAAATAAGAGAAGGAAGTGTGGGTTAATGTTACTGCTTTTGCGATTCTTCCGTAGTAGCGAAGTGGTTATACGGGTCGTATCCACAAGGAGGGAGAGCGATGGAAGCTTGATGCGGCTTCAAAGTTCAAGAAGAAAGAAAGTTCTTTGTGTCCAAATAAAGAATTGAAAAGTGAAAACAAGTTGTTTGAAGAATTGTTGGAAAATGTTTCGGTTGTTTGTAAAAGTGATTTTTTTCTTAGTTGTAAAAATGTATGGCTAACTTTCTACTAAGTGCTCCCACTAATTTCTAACTTTTGGATGATAGCCTCACGATGGATCATAGGCGAACACAAACCTTTTGCATTGGAACTATTCACGTGAAAATCAAGTGAAAGTTCATCCTAAAACTTAGCTTTACACGGCAAAAACTCGGACATTCCCTTATCAAGATCCGATAGAAGGCGAGAATAAGGGAAGACTCGAGTGCACTATTGGTATCAAAAAAGTTAAAAGGAGAAGTCTCTAACTTACAATAACAAGTAAAGTACACAACTCATAAATCATCAAAACTCATTAAGCATGAAGTATAAGAAAGTAAATACTTGTAGGTAAATTAGAGTTAGAACCCTCGTCTTAGGATGCCATAGCTCTTGTTTGCACAAGGCTTGTTTGACACTATTGACTCATTGGGTTATCAATCAAGTGTTAGAAATTAGTGGGTTAGTAGTTAGTTAGCCATGCTAATGAAAAGTTAGTTAGCCATAAAAGTAAAAGAAACAATAAAGGAAAAGAAGTGGAGAGAGGGAGTTACACTACAAGAAAACAAAAGAAAAGAAAAGTTAAAGAGAGGAAGTTACACTAAAACAAAGTAAAAGAAAAGAAGTAAAGAGGGAAGAAGTTACACTACAACAAGAAACAACAAAAGGAAGAAGTAAAGAGCAAAGGAAAGCACAAGTAAATTGAAAGAAGGAAGAGAAGTAGTACTTGTATTAGCTTGTCACCCTTCAAATACAACACTTACACACTCTCTCTCTTTCACTCTAATGGCTAAAACAACAACTAGAAGAAGAACAACAACAACAACTACAAACCTAAAACAAGATTACAAAACTTGTTAAAGCTCTGATCTGCTCAAACTGAAGACCCCAGGGGGGGTATTATAGGCACCAGGGGAAAGGGGGCCACGTGGGAAGCACGTGGCCCAAAGCGCAGGCGCGCGCGCGCCTGGCTTCGGGCAGCACGTCGCCCATACTGTCTTCTGATGCCTTGATCTTCTGGATTTGGGATTTGATACCCTGAGCTGACAAAATCTTCACCCTAAAGTCAATGGCTACTTGGTAGGCTTTTAATCAGCAATTAAATGGTGATTTAGGTCTTCTTCTTCATTTGCACACCATGGACCTAGGATCAATCAAGCAAGGTTTTATTAGCAAAATTTTACATGAAATAAATATGAGAATGTGATGAAAATTATGCAAAATTAGAGACTAATCACACCCCACACTTATCTTTTTGCTCGTCCCGAGCAAAACAAAAATGAGAACATTATTACACCACTTTCGCAGGTGACGCGATTGCACTGAGCATGTGCAACAAGCCGTTAAACCTCTAGGTTTTCCTAGAGGAGGAGTGTTGTCTCCTGAGGGTTTTCAGCGGATTGCAGCCACAAAATCCAGTAAGTAAAGAAAAGAAGTTAGTTGTTAGAAAGATTTTTTTTTAATTAAAAAGAACTTTCAATCATCTAAATAAAAATGACCGAATGATATAAGAATTAGGTTTAACCCTCATAAGTCCTCTTATATTTTAGCCTTCATAAATGAAGAAATTATGATTTTCTTTAAATTTAAAAAGGATCTTGTACTTCTAACTCATTCTTTTATTTTACTTTAGATAGATATGCATAATTTGTAAGTGTGATGTGCTTGGGATTTTTCAACTCAACTTTGAATATCTTTTAATTTTATTAATATTTACTTATTATTCTTGGTTCCATTAGGCTTTCTACTTCACTTATGTAACACATATCAAACCGATGACTCCCAAACCAGATGGTCTTAGGGCACCAGGTGGAAAAACACCCTTCAGGTCAAATATACAAGTGGAGTAGGCCACGAAATCAAGATTTATATATTAATTAATTTTTTTTGGCATGAGTAATCATGCTTCTTGAGGCACAATTACCCAGCTTTTTTTTCTATTTTTTTTCAGAGTTGTGTCTCTAAATCCCAAGCATGTGTGTGTGAATTATGCATTTTCTACTAAGGCTAAATAAAAGGTATGAGTTATTTTCCTTATCCCTCCTATCTTTTTAGTCAAACCATTCTTTCTTGTTTACTTAGGCAAAAATAAAGATTCCTTAATAAGGTTCCCGTAATTCCTACAATCTTTTGATATGTTTACAAAGAGTATGAAATTTCTTTTCAATTTAGATTTCTTTTTTTCTCTTTTTTTTTCTTTTTTTTTGAAAGAATTTTTTTTTTTTGAAATAAGAAAGAAGAATAAAAAAAAAAGAAAGAAAAGTGTTAGCACCCCCCACACCTATCTAATGCATTGTCCTCAATGAATGCATATGGAAATGCTAATGCAATAAATAGGTGAAAGAAATGATGTCACCGTCTTCGTGGACTCGGGCCGGCCAAGTGCGAATAGGCTAAAAAAAATGTAGAAGAGGTAAGCATATAAACAAGTTTTTATTTTTTATTTTTTTATTTGTTTATTTATTTGTTGTGGTTAGGTGTATGATGGGGCAAAAAGAGTCAGCACACTATCATCCGGAGTCATGGGCTCAGTGGTCAAGAAGGGCTCCAGTCTTTGCCCATTGACTTTGAATTCCGTGTTGTTCTTAGGGTCTGCAATAAGCACAGCACCGTGTGGGAAAACAGTGCGCACAATGAACGGTCCTGACCAACGAGTTTTCAGCTTCCCCACAAAAATATGAAGCCTAGAGTTATATAGCAGAACCCTATCTCCCGGTGCAAAGTTTTTTCGGGTTATGATTTGGTCATGGAAAAGTTTAGTTCTCCTCTTGGTGATTCGGGCATTCTCATAGGCTTCATTCCGTATCTCTTCTAATTCTGAAATCTGCAGTTTCCTAAGTTCACCGGCCTTGGTCAGATCAAAGTTGAGTTGCTTAATTGCCCAGAGGGCCCGGTGTTCTAACTCTACTAGCAGATGACAGGCTTTTCCAAACACGATTATATAAGGAGACATCCCCAGAACTGTCTTAAAAGCAGTGCGGTAAGCCCACAATGCATCATTGAGCTTAACTGACCAATCCTTTCAGTTTTGTCCGACAATCTTTTTCAGAATGAGTTTGATCTGTCGATTGGTGACTTCGACCTGCCCATTTGTCTGGGGATGATACAGAGTGGATAACTTGTGATTGATGGAATATTTTTGCATCAGAGTTTCAAAAACTTTGTTGCAGAAATGTGACCATTATCACTAATTATCTCTCTGGGAGTGCCAAATCGGGAGAAGATGTTCTCTTTAAGAAATTTGACAACCACTTTGTTGTCATTCGTCTTAGTTGGCACAGCTTCTACCCATTTAGAGACATAATCTACAGCAACCAAAATGAATTGGTTGCCGAAGGAATTGGGAAATGGTCCCATGAAATCAATACCCCAAACATTAAAAATTTCAACTTCAAGGATCGGGTTTAGGGGCATCATGTCTCTTCTTGAAATCTTCCCAATTTTCTGACAATTTGCGCATGACTTGCAAAAATGATATGAGTTTTTGAACAAAGTGGGCCAGTAGAACCCACTTTGTAGAACCTTTTCTGCAGTCTTGCGGGGACCGAAGTATCCTCCGCATGCAAGGTCATGGCAAAAGCTGAGCACACTCCTCTGTTCCTCCTCGGGTATGCATCGTCTAATGATTTGGTCGGGACAATACTTAAAAAGATACGGTTCTTCCCAGAAGAAGTACCGTACTTGGGCAAAGAAGCGGTATTGGTCTTGCTTTGTCCAGTCAGCGGGTAATTGTACCTTTGCCAGGTAATTAACGATGTCAGCATACCAGGGTTCCTTAAGAATGGCTAGGATGTGCTCGTCTGGGAAATCCTCGTTGATCGGAGCTTGGATGGTTGGTGCATTCGGAATTCGTGAGAGATGATCAGCAACCACATTTTCTATACCTCTTTTATCTCGGATTTCTAAGTCAAATTCTTGAAGCAAAAGGATCCACCGAATCAGTCGGGCTTTTCCTTCCTTCTTGGTCATGAGGTATTTCAGAGCCGAGTGATCCGTAAAAATCACCATTTCGAACCTAACAAGTAAGGCCGGAACTTTTCTAACGCAAAGACAACGGCCAAGAATTCCTTCTCAGTCGTTGTATAGTTCTGTTGGGCGTCATTCAAAGTCCTACTCGAGTAATAAATCACGTGCTACCTATTGTCTATGCGCTGTCCTAGAACAGCGCCAATAGCAAAATCAGATGCATCATACATGATTTCAAATGGCTGGGTCCAATTAGGAGCAGAAATGATAGGCGCAGAGATAACTTCTTGCTTAAGCTTCCCCCATGATTTAAAACACTCATCGTTGAAATCAAAGGGCACGTCCTTAGCGAGCAGGTTGGTTAAGGGCCTCGCGATTTTGCTAAAGTCCTTAATGAACCGTCGGTAGAACCCAGCATGCCCTAAAAAGGATCTAATATCCTTGATGCTTTTGGGTGGTGGAAGCTTAGCAATTACTTCTACCTTAGCCTTATCCACTTCTATGCCTCTCCTCGAAATCTCATGGCCCAAGACAATCCCCTGCCTCACCATAAAGTGACATTTTTCCCAGTTTAGAGTTAGGTTCTTCTCAATGCATCTTTGTAGCACTAACTCTAAGTGATGAAAACATTGATCAAATGATTCTCCGTAGATGGAGAAGTCATCCGTGAAAATCTCAAGAAAACGTTCCACCATGTAAGAGAACAAACTAAGCATGCACCGTTGGAACGTTGCAGGAGCATTGCACAATCCAAAAGGCATGCGCTGATAAGCAAAGGTTCCGAACGGGAAAGTGAACGTCGTCTTTTCCTGGTCTTCTGCAGCAATGGGGATTTGATTGTATCCCGAGTACCCATCTAGAAAGTAGTAGTACTCATGTCCAGCCAAACGCTCAAGCATTTGGTCGATGAAGAGTAACGGGAAGTAGTCTTTACGGGTAGCTGTATTCAACTTCCTGTAGTGATACAAACACGAACCTTGGTAGGCAGTCTTGTTTGTACCAACTCTTTTTCCTCATTTCTCCTACCGTAAAGCCAGCCTTCTTTGGGACCGCATGAACAGGGCTAACCCATTAACTATCAGAAATGGGATAAATTATCTCATTATCTAATAGTTTCAGAATTTCAGTCTTAACTGCCTCTTGCATGAGAGGGTTAAGCCTGCGTTGTGGGTCCCTCCTAGGGATGCTTCATCGACTAAATGGATTCTGTGTTGTACTATGGCTGGACTTATTCCCTTGATGTCCTTCATCTTCCATCCAATTGCTTCCCTATGTCTTTTCAGAATAGACATTAAGCTATCCTCTCGTTGCTCAGTCAAGTGGGATGCTATGATGATTGGCAAGGTGTCCTTTCCGCCCAGGTAGGCGTGCTTGAGGTGTTCAGGCAGGGCTTTTAGCTCTAGGGAAGGTGTTTCTTCATTGGAGGCAATCTCTGGGCTTTCAATCCTAGGATGGGGTACACTAGGGCTTGATGCCCAATCCACTGCTGAATCTATGATCTGGTCTAGATTAAAATCCTCAGCCTCCAGATCAAACTCTGTCTCAGTTTCTGTTTCCATACTTTCCTCATGCTCACTGGTCAGGTTTTCAATAGAATTGACCTCAAACGTCTGATCATTGACATCCCAAGGTTGTCTTCCAAGATTAAAGATATTGACTTCCTTCATCATGTCTTCAAAAGTCAATCGCATGGACCCGTTCCTACAGTTGATTATGGCATTGGCTATAGCAAGGAATGGGCGCCCTAAGATGACGGGAGTTTGAGACCTAAGATTGGACACAGGTTGGGTCTCAAGCACAATGAAGTCAACGGGGTAAATGAAATCCCCGACCCGGATGAGAACGTCTGTGATTTCCCCTTCGGGATCTTCACAGATCGGTCAGCTAGCTGAATGGTGACTCGAGTTGGGCTTAGCTCGCCCAACCCAAGTTGCTGGTATACTGAGAGAGGTAGAAAGTTGATATTTGCTCCCAAGTCAAGAAGCGCTCTACTGATTTCGGTCTGTCCTATGGTGCAGGAAATGGTGGGACATCCGGGATCCTTGTATTTCACCGGATTGGAACCAGACAGAATTTCGCTTATATTAGTGGCCAAGAAGACTTTCTTGGGCACATTGGTCTTTCTCTTCTTTGTACACATATCCTTAAGAAATTTGGCATAAGCCGGGACTTGTTGGATAGCGTCAAGAAGTGGCACATTCAATTTGACCTGGTTGAACATCTCTAGCATTTTCTCCATGTGCATATTTTTATTGTTGTTCCTAAGCCTATTGGGAAATGGTGTTACAGGCTTATGAACTTGTTCAGCAGCTTTGTCCTCGTCAGATGTTTGTGGAGTGGATTGGGAGGAACTAGCAGAGGTGGAGGCAGGAGTGGGATCGGGATGGACTGGACTTTTCTGTTGGTAAACCTGGTTGTCTACCTTCTTTCCAGATCGCAGTGTGTGAACAGCATTACACTGGTTAATCGATGGATCCTGAATTTCATATGCTTGATTTGAGGTTTTGGGTTAACTAATGGCTGACTAGGCAAAGTACCCTTAGGTCTTTCACTTAGGGAGCTAGCTAACTGGCTCATCTGCATTTCCAATCTTGATATGGCCTGTGAATGGCTGTTCAGAATTTGTCCCTGGTTTTGCATAAAAGTGGTTTGGTACTTTATGAAAGCCTCTATGCTCTCCTCCAATTTACTGATTTTCTTTTCCATTGGTGAGCCTTGGGAGGAGGAAGCTGGGGCTTGACTGGGAAAAGTTGGTGGAGGAGTAGGATGGTGAAAGTTGTTGGAAAATTAGACCTGGGAGGATTGTTTTGGGCCCAGGAGAAATTGGGGTGATTTCTCCAGCCGGGATTGTAGGTCTGTGAGTAGGGGTTGAGAGGCGGCCGTGAGTAAGCCGCGTTCATGTGTTCCGGTGGCACTTGCTGGGCATGGAAAACAGGGCACTCTTCAAAGACATGGTTTTGTGCCTGACAATATGAACAACCCGGATTGTGAATTGGTGGTGGGTTGATCTGGTTGACACTGGCAGGCTCTTTTGTTTCCAGAGCCTCTATCCTTCTCATTAGGGTAGCAATCTTGGCCTCGGCAGCTATGGATGATTCTAGAGATAGGAGCCCTTCTCTTGAAGTTATAGATTGTGAATTCCTAGGTTTTTCCGAAGCTTGCTCCCATTGCAGGGTTTTCTCCGCTAAATCCTTAATAAATACCAACCCTGATTCTCATCCTTCTGCAAGAACCCTCCCTGACACATCATTTCTAACAGGGTCTTAATCTGATAATCTAGACCATCGTAGAGAATCTGGCATTGACGCTATTTCTCCACGCCATGATGAGGGCACTGAGCGAGGAGATATTTGAATCGCTCAAAGTATCTCCAAAATGGTTCGCTCGGGTCTTCCTTAAACTGCATGATGTTCTTCCTAATGAGGGCAGTCTTGTAAATGGGGTAGAATTTCTTCAAGAAAGCCTTGACGAAATCATCCCAGGTCGTGACTGAATCTGCTGCCAAGCTGTACAACCATTTCTTAGCTAGGTCCTTTAGGGAAAAAGGGATGAAACGTAACCTAATGGCATCGTCTCCTAACTGGGGTATACGCATCATGAGGCATACTTCTTCAAATTCCCTAACAAAGAAGTATGCGTCCTCTGATTCTAAACCATGAAATTTGGGAAGAGTGTTGATGAATTGGGGCTTTAACTCAAAATTATTGCCGTTTGCTTCAGGAAGTTTTATGCAAGATGGAAGTGAAGTTCTGATCGGGTAAAATCTATCCTGAAGTGATGCCATCACCGGTTCAGGATGCAAGGGTAGAGAAGTGTTTCTTGTTAATCTGGAAGTTGACGGATCTCTCACCCACTCTTGCATGCAGCACACCACAACCAACGTGAAGACAACAAACAATCGAAAAGAATGAAAAAACAAACAAAAGAAAGAAAAACAACCACAAGCTTTAGTCTAAGGTACCTGGACCTAGACGACTCCTAACTGGTCGATTCTCCGAGGAAGGTTGTTGCAGGAACTCGACTACAAGCTAATCGGCTAGGAAAGGGCAAAGCTCGGGGGGAGGTATTCGGGCAGAGCCACGGGCCTAATTACGCCAAACCACGGAGCTTTCGAGGCTTTACCTCTCAATCCACTTTCCTTAGACACCGATTTTGCAGGAGTATAGTTCTTACAATTTCCAACCTCGGTTAATCTCTTAGTGAGTCCGAGATGTCCCTAGGGCCAACGTCTATTGATTTTTAGTTAAGGCTTGGGAAAATGTGAGTGCACTTGGAGATGATTTTTGGGCTAAGGAAGGGTGATGAAATCCCCACCTTATCTTGTTTATTTGGGTTTGCCCTTAAAGTCAATTGTGCAAGTGTACAATTTATTCACAACAAGGTAACACTCAAAGCGGTAAATCACTTCAAAATGTTAGTCCTATTCTATATGAATGCACACGTACCTTGTCTCCAGCACTCTTCAACAGAAATTGAAATGAATTGAAATAGACACGTGCCCTAATGCAAAAGTCTAATCCAAATTTCAATTAAGCAACAAGTGAATTTCTGTTGAATTTATTACACATGCATATAGGTGAAGCATCCAAGAAAACTACAAATTTAGAAAGCAAAATATTTTTTTAGCGGCTTTCGGCAACCCTGCAAACGAGTTTGTTAGTACTTCAATCAGAAAAACTCGCTTTTACACGAATTTTTCCGAGGGCAAATGAGTCCTCGCGCAATGTCCTTGGCCACCTCTTTTGCTTCCCGCGACAGTGAGCTCCTTGGTACTTCTCCTACACACAAAAAGAACAATCTTTAGTAGTGAACAATAAAGCCGTTCCCTCCCCGGCAACGGCGCCAAAATTTGATCGGCAAAAAGCAAGTACTAAAATAAGAGAAGAAAGTGTGAGTTGATGTTACTGCTTTTGCGATTCTTCCGTAGTAGCGAAGTGGCTATACGGGTCGTATCCACAATCAGGGAGAGCGATGGAAGCTTGATGCGGCTTCAAAGTTCAAGAAGAAAGAAAGTTCTTTGTGTCCAAATAAAGAATTGAAAAGTGAAAACAAGTTGTTTGAAGAATTATTGGAAAATGTTTTGGTTGTTTGTAAAAGTGATTTTTTCTTAGTTGTAAAAATGTATGGCTAACTTTCTACTAAGTGCTCCCACTAATTTCTAACTTTTGAAAGATAGCCTCACGATAGATCATAGGCGAACACAAACCTTTTGCATTGGAACTATTCACGTAGAAATCAAGTGAAAGTTCATCCTAAAACTTAGCTTTACACGGCAAAAACTCGGACATTCCTTTATCAAGATCCGATAGAAGGCGAGAATAAGGGAAGACTCGAGTGCACTATTGGTATCGGCAAAGTTAAAACGAGAAGTCTCTAACTTACAATAACAAGTAAAGTACACAACTCATAAATCATCAAAACTCATTAAGTATGAAGTATAATAAAGTAAATACTTGTAGGTAAATTAGAGTTAGAACCCTCGTCTTAAGATACAATAGCTCTTGTTTGCACAAGGCTTGTTTGACACTATTGACTCATTTGGTTATCAATCAAGTGTTAGAAATTAGTAGGTTAGTAGTTAGTTAGCCATGCTAATGAAAAGTTAGTTAGCCATAAAAGTAAAAGAAACAATAAAGGAAAAGAAGTGGAGAGAGGGAGTTACACTACAAGAAAACAAAAGAAAAGAAAAGTTAAAGAGAGGAAGTTACACTAAAACAAAGTAAAAGAAAAGAAGTAAAGAGGGAAGAAGTTACACTACAACAAGAAACAACAAAAGAAAGAAGTAAAGAGCAAAGGAAAGCACTGGTAAATTGAAAGAAGGAAGAGAAGTAGTACTTGTATTAGCTTGTCACCCTTCAAATACAACACTTACACACTCTCACTCTCTTTCACTCTAATGGCTAAAATAACAACTAGAAGAAGAACAACAACAACAACTACAAACCTAAAAACAAGATTACAAAACTTGCTAAAGCTCTGATCTGCTCAAACTGAAGACCCCAGGGGGGTATTTATAGGCACCACGGGAAAGGGGGCCACGTGGGAAGCATGTGGCCCAAAGCGCAGGCGCGTGCGCGCCCAAAGGGCCGCGGAAACGCGGCCTGGGCCGCGTTTCCGCGGCCCTGCCAGGGCGGCGCACGCCTGGCTTTGGGCAGCGCGTCGCCCAGACTGTCTTCTGATGCCTTGATCTTCTGGATTTGCGATTTGATACCCTGAGCTGACAAAATCTTCACCCTAAAGTCAATGGCTACTTGGTAGGCTTTTAATCACCAATTTAATGGTGATTTAGGTCTTCTTCTTCATTTGCACACCATGGACCTAGGATCAAGAAAGCAAGGTTTATTAGCAAAATTTTACATGAAATAAATATGAGAATGTGATGAAAATTATGCAAAATTAGAGACTAATCAAGCTGCCCTTCCAAGCACATCTCCTTGATCCCCTGCTTCTAGTCTCCTCCAATAACCCCGGCTTCGTTAATTTTTATTAATCAATGGAAGTCTAAGACAGTTGTGACTTGATGAAACATGATCACAAGTTGATATCGAGAATGACATTGTCAGATAGTGTAAATCATGATCACAGGACAATATAAATGGTAGCACTATCAAGAGATGAATGCAGAGTCATGCAAGTGATATCAGTGTCATCTAATACCTAGCCTAGTGGTCATAATGATCTGGTCATGATTGTATGTATTATAATCCAATAAAATATCCTCAAATATTTTCACAAGATATTTTGATCGATTTTCTCAATTTTTTTCCGTAATATCATGATCACAATAAAATTCAATATATTATTCTCGAATATTCCTCAAAATATATTAATTGATTTCCTCAATACTAAATCCTCAATAATTTTTCAAGAATCACAAACGATCAAGATAATCATTACATCCGATTACCATTATTCATTTATCCTCGAATATTTCTCATCATAAATCTTAATCACGATCAATATCAATTTTCGTGTCAATAATTCAGTCTATCACACACAAATAATTGTGTCAATTTAGTTTGGATGCATGCATGAACAATAACAAATGCAAAGGTGATATGCAAGTCAATATAACACGATCACGAGATGAAATCGGTAATAATATTAAGAATAAAACAATTGGTCATATAATCAAATCAAGGACATGCTGATATATAAACATAATCACAGAATGGTATCAACGATCAGAAAATATGATATCTAGAATCATAGTTAATAGATAGAATTAAAATTAATACGAAAGTTAAAGAGGAGGGAAGCGTGTACACTTGCCTCTTGTCGTGGGGTCCGACTGTCCCTTATCAAAAACTGGTACCAGGTTAGGATTGCGGCCTAGTTAATCAAACAATTCATATTAGTCTAGATTTTCTAAGTCTTTGAAGTATGTATTTTATTTGTTTATACAGGAGTGGTATCGACCATATTTAGTTTCATTTATGTTAAATATTTTATTCAGTGTTACTACTAGTTATTTTAGAAGTTATTTAAATACTGGTTATCTATATTTTTGCTAATATAAATACTATTCTTTTAATATCTAAAAACTAATTATTTACTAACACTAGCCATTCAATATTTTTTTGGCAATTATTGAATAGATTCCAAGTATTTAATTTTTACCAAATATGTTTATTTGCTATTTATCCTATACATATTTGTTTCTAACCAGTTATTTGATTTAATATTCTATCCTTAACTAGATATATATGCAATGTTAGAATTACTAAATATATATTAGTATCTACTTTAATATTATTTTCTATATTTAATATATATAATTATTAGTACTTAAATTATTAGTTAAACTAATTAAATTAATATAAGTTCAATTATTTATCTATATACTAACTCAAATTCCTTTTATCTATTTAATATAAACTTATTTATTACTAATCCAAAATAATTTGTGTGAAATTAAACAATAATAATTGAAATTAAAATCTTACGTTTCTCATGTGGGTTTGGGTTCTCTATTGGGTTCACACGCAATATGGGTTCTCAACCTTATAACAACAACTACAGCAGTAGCCATTGCTGCTGCTGCAGCTGTGCTCGCGGTCGACGACGAATATCGGTCGGCTTGGGACAGCAGTGGGCCGGCCCCAGCGGCGGCAAGAGGCCGAGCGAGAGAGAGAAAGAGAGGGAGGAGAGGGAGAGAATGAGAGGAAAGGAAAGAGTGAGATAATGAGAAAGGAAGAGACACAGAGATAGTGAGAGAGGGAGAATCAGAGAGAGTAAGAGAGTAAAAGGGAGAACAAAGAGAGGGAGACAGAGAATAGAGAGAGTGTGTGTGGAAAAAGAGAGAAAAGAGAGTGAGAGACGGAGAGGGAACGAGAGAGGAAGAGAGAGCGAGAGCAAGGGATAGTGGGAGGAGGTGTGGCGTGGTGGCATTGGGGGCGGCCGCGCGGTGGCAGTAGAGATCGCTAGCGGCGGTGCACGTAGAGGAGGAGGAGGGGAGATGAGGATGAGAGAAGGAGAAGAGGATGGGGAGTTCTAGAGAGGGAGAGAGTTACTTAGAGAGAGAGAAGGTAGTGGAGAGGGGCCCAGGCCTAGGGATTGACTTTAGAGGCCTGCAATGAGCTCGGGGAGGACAGTGGGTCGGCGTGTGTGATGTACAGAGGTGAGGGGAGATATATGTTTGCAGGTGAAGAGAAGACAGGGTTTGGATAGTGTAATGCCCCGATCCCTGATCGGGTGGAAACTAGCACTTGAAAATGTGTATTATTAAATCAGTGTAAAAACGTGTGTGCTAATGTTGCCTTGCCACTTCTGTTATAGCATTGGCTCAACGGGTCGAATCACAGAGACGGGAGGCGATAGAAGCATTAACGGTTCTTGTTCATGTGTTATGTTAACAATTTCTTCTTTGTTAAAGAATCAGAAAAAGGAAAAGAAAAGAAATCTAGAAGTGATAGGTGGATAAGGTGATAAAAAAGTCGATATGGAAAATAAATAAGAAGTGATTGTGAATGGGTAAAGCCAAACAAATAAGGTGATAAAAACGGCGATATGGAAAATAAATAAGAAGTGATTGTGAATGGGTAAAGCAAAACAAGAAAGTAGAAAATGAAATAAAAGAAAAAAAATAAGAAGAGATTTTGGAAAAATGATAAAAAAAGTTTGGAAATCAATTTTTAAAACAAGAAAAAAAAAAGAGAACTATGAAAGAAACGCATGGCTACTAACTAATAATTGCTCCACTAACTATGCTAACCTCTTAGTGATAGTTTCCTCACATGGATCCTTGGCCATCACTAATCCTTGGTTTCAAGAGACAATACAAAGCATGGCTCATAAGAAGGTTCTTCTACGTTCAAATACATCCAAACCACATAATCAAAATGCAAGTTACTATTAGATCATCAAAATCAAGTAGAGGTAAGCTTGAAATAAATAAGACACTGCAAGTTAGCTTATTAGAATGTTAGAATCCATCATTATGAGCCATCAATGGCTATTGTAAGAGTAAGGCGTTGTAGATGCTATTAGATTCATGTGGATTATCAAGCAAATGGTTAGCTACTTAGTGATTAGTAGTTAGATTATCATGAGAAGAAAAACTAGCTAAGCATCATATAGAAGATGGAGAAGATTACAATAGAGAAGAAAAGAGACACTTTTACATAGATTGTCACTATCTATTACATCAATATCTCTCTATCCTCTCTGAATCAACTCAGCCCTACTACAAGATTTAATAACAAAATGAAATACAAAATAAAAGAAGAAAAAAATCTTACTTTACAACTAGAAGAGAGAGAAACCCTTAGACTACAGCCCCCGCTCTCGTTTCTGGTCTATCCTTGCAGTATTTATAGAGAAACGAAGCATCTGGAAGGCAAGATGAGGTCGCGCGTCAAAGATCGACACGTGAGCCCACCATAGGGCAGTGGAAACACAGCTTTTGTCACGTTTCCATGGCAATTCTAGGGCCAGGTCCCTGATTTTGCTCCATGGGTTCGTCCAACTGTGGGTACCTTCTAGATACATCTGGATTTGGGTGAATTGGATTCGATTTTCTTCAGATTCGCGCCCAACTTCTGGATTCAATGTAATATCTAGAAGCTCTCTAGCTTGACCTCCAAGTAATGGATTTAATTACCCAAAATTGGGTTTAATTAGGCTCTTATTCTAACTTTTCCCTTGAACTCTTGATTTTCTGCAGAATAGACCTAAACACGGGTGAGAAGCATTATTTTTTTCATAAATCGTTAGGGAAATACGATATAATAATGCAGAATTGTAAACTAATCACACCCCACACTTATCTTTTTGCTAGTCTTGAGCAAAACAAGAAAGAAAAACTAAACTAAAATGTTATTACACTACTTTCGCAGGTGATGCGATTGCACTAAGCACGTGAAACAAGCCGTTAAACCCATAGGTTTCTCTTAGAGGAGAAGTTTTATCTCGTGAGAGTTTTCAGCGGATTGCACCCACAAAATCTATAAAGAAATAAGGCAAATGTTAGTGTTTTGAAAATGCATTTTGAAAGAGAGACAAGTTTTCAAATTTTTTTTGCAAAAATATAAGCGATTTAAGATCATAAGTCCACTAAAATTATTCTTCCTAAAACTTACTCTATATGCAAGATCTTGTCTTTAATTAAGGTAAGAATTCAAAATTGGATAAAATAATTTTATCCTTCATAAAACTTAGATAATATGCATTTTGTGATAGTGAAGATTTCTGGGACTTCAACTCTAACCATCAAGCCATTAAATTATATATATATATATATATATATATATATATATATATATATATATATATATATATTTCTTCTTCTTTTTCTTAGTTTTCTTAGGCTTTCTAATTCACCCAGGTAGTGAGTCTTTAACCGATGACTCCCAGACCAGACGATCTTGGGGCACCCAGATGAGAAAATATCTCTCAGGTTTAAGGACTCGAGTAAACAAGACCACAAAACTGAAGGGAATTATTTATTTCTTTCAACTACAGTTAGTCATGAATAATTATGCTTCTTGAGATATAATTATCCAACTTTAATAAGTGGCTTTTTATTCATATATACCACATATTTTTTCTTTTATGTATTTTTTCCTTTATGACATTTTAGGTCTTTATTTCCATCCCAAAATGTGTAAGTGTGAAGTGCATACTATCTGAGAAAAAATTCAAGATAAAGTTATCTCTCCAATCTATCTTACTTAGCCTATAATTTTAAACAAGATCCATTATTTTGCCTAGACTTAAGATGTCATAATTAAGGTTTTCTTAATTTCTAAAATCAGCTTAATTTTCTTTAAAATAGATCAAAACTTTGTCTCTTATTTCAAAAAGTTTTAAAGAAAAGAAAAAATTCCCAAAATGTTTTTAAAGAAAGAAAAAATTCCTATACAAAAATAAAAAATTCTAAAAATATTCTAAAAGAAGTGAAAAGAATAAAAATCTAAAACCTCTACGTTAGTAGACCCTCTCCCACACTTATCTCATACATTGTCCTCGATGCATCATGAATATATGTGTGCATGAAACAAATAGAGAGGGAAGAAAAATCACCTCAAGGTGGTAGTCCGGTGGTGGTCTAATTGGTCCACAAAATGAAGCCCAATCCTGTATACTTAGGGTCCGGAGGAACCTACCAATGACATTTATAATACAACCCATTATGAAGATATGCACATGACTGATTTTTATTAAGAAGTTTACCCCATCTAATTTCCAAATTTTAAAAATAATTTCAAAGTCATCATCAATACCTTTGTCCCAGAATGAAGTATGAAAAGATGGAATGATTAATTTGGACTCAAAAAGTATAGAAACTAATACTGACTCAGGAATTTGAGTCAAGTCAAGTAAAGGTTCAGGAGTCAAAATTGGTCCAAGAATCGGGTCCAAATCAACAAGTTTAAATTCTAGTCCACATTCATTTTCCCACAATGGAACGTGATTTCCCAAGATTGGTGATTCAAGTTCAATAATGACAGGATGGGAATCAAAACTGACTCTAAAATGTTACTCAAATCGGGTAGCAAGATAGGAGTCATTATTGATTCAGAAATTTAAACTGGATCACAAATTTGAAGATCTAGGTCACTTTCTTCTTTGAGTTCAATATAAAAATGAGAACTTACCAATTTGTCAATGTGACTTTCAAATGTATGAAATTGATCAAATTCAATTTGTTGATAAAAAAAGATTGGTGATTCAATTTCACAACGGACAGGCATAGGATCCAATACTGACTTGGGAAGTGATGAAAATTAGGTAAAAATACCGGAGTCATTATTGAGTCAAGAAGAGGAATTGAATTACCGAGTTGCTATTCAGAATCATATTCATGCTCAAATTCAATTTTAGGAAATGAAAAACTTACCAAAATGTCAATGGTATTTTCAAATTCTGGAGTTTGATCAAGTTTAAATGGATGTACTAAAATTGAATCTTGGTTTCATAATTCCTGGTCTCGATTGATAGAGTTAGAGATATCTGGATTGGTCAAAGGGTTACATAGTGAGTTTCCTCATTCCTATGAATGTTGATCAATTGACTTAGTTGTGCTTCTAACCTATCGATAACTAGGCAAAAGATTTTTGAAATTGTTGTGAGGTCTCATGCAAGATTTTTATACTCTTTTCTAGCTCAGATTTTCCTTCAAATGGTTGTTCTAGAAACGGAGTGTAGGAACTTAATTTTGGAAATTTTTTAAACATTGTGAGTCCAACAAGTTTTGAGGTTGTAGCTCAGACTCACATAAGAGTTCTATACTCGTGTCCAAGCCTGATGTTTGATCATTTTGAATAGGTGGGACTAAGTATGAATCTTGAAAATATTATGAAATTGGTGAATTGAGTTTCTTTTTTTGAGACTCAAGCATGACTTGTACAGCTTCTATACTTTTTTCTAACTCAAATTTTTCTTCAATTGGTGGTTCTAGAAAAAAAGTATAGGAAGCAAAATTGAAAAATGAATATTGTAAAATTTGTGAAAATTGTGGACAAGGTGGTTGAAAATTTGACTCGGGGGAGATAAATCCCTATTGACTCTGTGAAGAGTGAAAATTATTTTAGAAATTATGCTCGTAAGATTGGGGGTATGGGTTGTATTGATTCGGATAAGCCCAACCCGGTGTATTTGGTTGGTTCATATTGTAAAAAATCGGGTTGGAATTATCAGAATTAAATGGGGTTGATGTGAAGTATGGATTCATATTAGGATTGAAAGAATTGTTGTTGTTGAATTCCATATTACAAACATATACAAACAAAAAAGAAAAAGCAACCAACAAACAAAAAAGAAAGAAAAAAAACAAAATCAAGCCTATACTAGGGTTGACCTAGACCTAGACGACTCCTAACTGGTCGATTACCCGAGGGAGGTTGTTGTATAAATCTGATCATAAGCTAATCGGCCAGGTAGAGGCAAAATATGATGGGAGGTATCCGTGCATAAGCAACGGGCCTTAATTACGCCAAATAGCGGTATCTTCGAGGCATAACATCTTAATCCCCAACCTTAGATACCGATTTTTTAGGAGTAGGATTCAAATAAGTTTCACCTTCGGTCAATCTCTTAATGAGTCTGAGATATCCTTTAGGGGTAAAGTCTATCAATTTTAGCTTAAGGCTTAGGTTGTGTGTGTAGGGAGGTAATGTTTGGGCTAAGAAAGGGTAATAACTTTCCCACCTTATCATGTATTAGGTTATGCCCTTAACTTCGATTCATGCAAATGTGCAATATAGACAAGAATAACACAAAGCGAGTAAATCGCCCACGTGTTTGTCTTATGCTATATGCAATATCATATGTACACCTCAGTCCAGATCACAACAACAGAACAAGATACAGTATATTGGAATTGAATTGACACGTGCCTAAATGTAAATGTCTAAACCGTTTTAAAAGCGTCCAATTACGGTATTTTAGTTCTTTAATTATTGCAGTGTGTAGGTAATCAAACCAGGAAAATAGCAGTACAAATCTACTAGCTATTACAATTTACACATCTCAGCACAACAAGATACACAAATGCCACAAGATTGCCATGAAAATGCGACAAAAGTCGTGTTTGCGCAGCTTTTCTTTGAAAGCTGGGTCCTTACTTCCAAGAGCAGGGAGCTACAATGCTAATGGGTGTTCTGCAATATTAAATTCCTGTAAATCTTGACCTGCACACTAAAATAGAGGAGAAAATGTTAATAAAAACATGAGTTTAAATCATTCCCATCCCCGACAAGGGTACCATTTTTGATCGGGCGAAAACCAGCACTTGAAAACATGTGTTATTGAATCAGTGTAAAAGCGTGTGTGCTAATATTCCCTCGATACTTCTATTATAGCATTGGCTCAACGGGTCGAATCCATAGAGATGGGAGGCGATAGAAGCATTAACAGTTCTTGTTCACATGTTATGTTAGCAATTTCTTCTTTGTTAAAGAATGAGAAAAATGCAAAGAAAAGAAATCCAGAAGTGATAGATAGAGAAGACGATGAAAATAGCGATGTGAAAATAAATAAGAAGTGGTTGTAAATCGGTAAAGCAAAACAAGAAAGTAGAAAATGAAATAAAAGAAAATGAAATAAGAAGAGGTTTTGAAAAAATGATAAAAGAGTTTGGAAATCGATTTTTAAAACAAGATAAAAAGAAAGAGGAGAACTATGAAAGAAAACTCATGGCTACTAACTACTAATTGCTCCACTAGTCATGCTAACCTCTTAGTTATAGTTGCCTCACATGGATCCTTAGCCATCACTAATCCTTGGCTTCAAGAGACAATACAAAACATGACTCATAAGAAGGTTCTTCTACATTCGAACACATCCAAACCACACAATCAAAATGCAGGTTACTATTAGATCATCAAAACTAAGTAGAGGTGAGCATAAAATAAAGAAGACATTACAAGTTAGCTTGTTAGTGGTTAGATGTTAGAATGTCAGAATGTTAGAATCCATCATCATGAGCCATCAATGGCTCTTACAAGAGCAAAGCCTTGTAAATGCTATTAGATTAATGTGGATTATAAAGTAAGTTGTTAGCTAGTTAGTGGTTAGTAGTTAGATTGCCATAAGAAGAAAAACTAGCTAAGCATCATGTAGAAAATGGAGAAGATTACAATGGAGAAGAAATGAGACACTTTTACATAGATTGTCACCATCTATTACATCAATATCTCTCTATCTCTCTCTGAATCAACTCAGCCCTACTACAAGATCTAAAAATAAAATGATAATATAAAATAAAAGAAGAAGAAAATCTTACTGTACAACTTGAAGAGAGAAACCCTAGACTACAACCCTCTGCTCCCATTTCTGGTCCATCATTGCAGTATTTATAGGCAAACGAAGCATCTAGAAGGCGAGATGAGGCCATACATCGAGGATCGACGTGTGGTCCCACCATAGGGCCACGAAAATGTAGCTTTTGCCATGTTTCCATACTAATTCTAGGGACCCAGGTCCCTGGTTTCGCTTCGTGGGTTCATCCAGCTATGAGGACCTTCTAGATACATTTGCATTTGGGTGAATTGGATCCGATTTTTCTCAGATTCGCGCCAACTTCTGAATCTAATGTACTCTCTAGAAGCTCTCTAGCTTGAGCTTCAAGTAATGAGATTTAATTACCCAAAACTAAGTTTAATTAGGCTATTATTCCAACTTTGCCCTTGAACTCTTGATTATCTGTAAAATAGACCAAAACACGAGTGAGAAGCGTTATTTTATTCATAAATCGGTAAGAAAATACGATATAATAATGCAGAATTGTAGACTAATCAATTTCTCTTGTACAAAGACGTTGCTATGACGTATATATATAGGTCGAAAATAACCGCACATATATACGTTAAGCATTAGAACAGGTAAGAATTAGAGTGCGAAAGCACGAGAGTAATATACATTCCAATCTAAAAGTACAAGTATATAGTTATCACAGAGGGTGATCTAATATTACAATATATTACATCACCAGAAAATATAAAAGTAAGATTTATAACATGAACATTATGAACGTTGCTCACGCGCTACAAGGAGATGCCACAAGCTAACCGGGGTGACAAAAGAAGGGACTGGAGCCACAGCTAGTCTGCCCGCTCAACAAAGTAAACTTAGTCCCCAGCAGAAGGATCCACATCAGTTCAAGCTCCGAGATCTGGACATGAAGGTCTAGGGGAGTCAGAAAGCTACCCAACAAGTGGTGATGCGAATGCCAAGTGGTGTGCAGAGGCAAGCATATGTGTATCAATAATTTAAATCATAAGCATGTATTGAAAACTGTGTCGTGAGCTTAGGCATATAGGAGCAGGTACGGAGGTTGTAAGTAAAGCATATAAGGCAATACTAGTTATCTCCTAAACTAACATAAAACCGATAAAACTGATAAAATAGAAATAAAACTGAATACGAGCAAAACCAATCATATAAGCTTAGGTTATGACTCCATGAGACTAGTACGTCGAAGGAATAATCCAAACAATGAAACCCTCATCTATATACCTTCATCCCATGTTACTAATCCAAGCGTATACAACCCGAGTTGCAAAACAACACAACAAATTATATATTAACATCTTATTGTAATTAGGGCCGTCTAAGTTGTAGGTTTTAGTATGTGTCCCATTCCACATACTTTCACTTACAACTTATAGAGTCAGTTATTTAGAAACTGATGGAGTTTAATGAATCATGTTTAGCATGGGTCCTGTACTTGCCCGGGATAATGACCATGGAGTCTCTGGTGCTGAGCCAGAATGTACAGCTAGGTTCCGGGAACTTATTGTACGTCCTAATGGAATAAGATATCGCAGATCCCATAGAAATGGCCTAAGGCTTGTGCATACTTGGGAGGAATAAGAGGAGGAGTAGGGGTGCCGGTACACCCCACAGAATCCCTGGTGGCCACTAGGTGATCCTAAAAGAAAGTGGCCGGGCGTGACATAATATGACCAGAAAAACATGAAATTATTTGTGGCCTATCAGTTTCCCCCCAAACCCGTTGCAAGTTATCTTATTATAATTTATTAAACATAATTATCATATTATGGGAATAAGCAGGGACATAACAAATCATAACAAGAGCACATAACCAGAGATTATATACTACGTTCTCGTAATGTGATAATCATGAGTCAAGAGTTAAACATGACAGGTAGCAGGTTATAAGTGATAAGTGATATCATAACTGGGGCAGGTATCAAGATGTCAATATGTAGATGTCGGGTGATAGTATGGTAAGTGTTAACATATTAATCATGTGCATAGTAAGTGATATAGTAATAATTGAGTACAATCAGGCGGGTTTGAGCAAGCTGGAGGCATGGACAGTGAACAGTGTTTAATCACTAAAGCGCTTGGCGAAGCTACCGGGATGACTCGACTTAAGATTCGAGTAGAAAATCCGACATCATCTCATCTGGACGAATCTAGTGAATAAAGCACATGGCACTAAAAATGCCTATCAGACGGAGCATAAGAGACCTGACGATCTAATCGCACTCCTCTTTCAAGGAATTGGGCGAGAGCCCGGAGGCTAAAGTACGCTCAGGGTCTAGGCGCACTCTCTCGGTAGCTACCAAGAAACCTATAAGGGTGCAGACCTAAAACCAATTGGGTAGTTAGCCCGAGAGTGGGCAGAAACCCAGAGTCAGACAAGAGTACGTGCATGAGATGTTAGTGTCACACAATCATGCATATAAACAGGCAGTAACTAGACCATCTATATAGTGGGTGAAGCCCGAAGGCTGTGTAACCCTGGGGTCCAAGCGCACTCTCGGTAGCTACTACGAAACCCATAAGGGTGCAAGGCCTAGATCAATTGGGTAGCCATCCCGGGAGTGGGCAGAAGCCTCGAAGGTTATACATGGTTACCTGCATGGTTAGTACCAATACGAGCAAAAATTTTATATCGTTTACACTATTAAAAGCATTCCACAGAGGATACAACATATGATACCAGAACACGCATACACCCCAGTACGAATACACAGGACCACATACACAAATACATCACAAATGCAAATAAAGTACAAGCTTGACGATGCGAGGAAAAACCCCTAAAAGACAACTTCACAGAAATGCGACACGCATGAGTCCCAAAGCGGGGAAATCACCGAAGCAAAAATGAATGGGGGCTTAGCCACAAGGGAAGGCCGACCCTGGAGGAGGTGCGCCACCTCTTGGTGGTGGCCTAGGAGGTGGCCGGCCATGAGGAGAGAGAGGAGAGGGTGAAGGTGATGGTGTTGGAGTTGATGGTGGTGTTATTTAGTGGTGAAGATAGATTTTGAGGAAGGAATGGAAAGGAAGTTGAAAGAGGTAAAGATGATGGTGATATTGGAGGTTGAAGTAGTGATGATGGAGGTGGTGTTGTGATGGTGAAAGTGAAGATGGTGATGAGGAAGGAAATAGAAGAGGTTGTGATGAAGATGGAGGATTTGTAGTGGTGGTGGTGATTTTTGAAGGAGAATGAAAAGGAAGGAGATGGAGATAGTGGGGAGGGTGATGTAGGAGCTTGAAATGGTGATGATGAGGGTGGTGTTATGGTGGTGATAGTGATGGTGGTGGTGGTGGAGAAGAATAGAAGAGATGGTGATGAAAATGGTGTAGTAAGGATGGTGGTGGTAATGTTGGTATTGTCGTTGTAGTTGTCACCGAAATGATCACCAGAATAGTCGCCAGAGACATCATCAGAGAGGGGATGGTCGGCCCTAAGCTTGGGGCAGTGGCCGGCTCTGAAGGAGATGGTGGCGTGGTGGTTTAGTGGAAGGATTTTAGTGGTGGAATAAATGGATATAGAGGAGGAAAAGGATGATGGTAAGGTATTGTAGGTGTTGATGTGGTTGTTGTTGTCGTAAAGATGAAGGAGGATATTGTGGTTTTAGGGTTTTGATGGAGGAATGAAGGTGAAAGGAGAAGGAAAGATGTTAGTTTTTTAGAGTTGAAATTAAAGGAGAAAGGAATGAGTTTTGGGATGTGATTTTTTGTGAAATAGTGATAGGAGAGGGAGTTATAGCCGGCCCTAGTGATGGGAAGGATGTGATGAGTGTTTAGAATATTTTGGAGGACATATTTTGGTAGAAGGGTGTAGAATATAGTAGAAGAATGGAGAAGATTTTAGAATATGGTGGAAGGAAAAGGAAAGAAGGAAAAAAGAAAAAGAAAATAAAAGGAAAAAGGAATGGGAGAAAAAATAGAAATAATTAGAATGGTGGATTCCCCGGATTCGGTTGCGAATGCGGAAAATTTTCGGAAAAATATCAGAATCGCCCAAAAATCAAGTATCTCAAAAAGCACTCCAAAAATTCTCAAAAATCAAGAACATTATATAAAATTCATGGTGAAATTCGTTTCAATAAATGTTTTACGATTTTTAAATAAAAAAATCCTAGAATTGACTGCTGAAACTAGTCGACACCAAATGTGGTCGAAATCTGTTAAAGTCTGAAAACCACAAAAAATGTATTAAGATAATAAATATTATTCTAAGAAAATATGTGAAAGTGATTTCTCGAAATTTGACTCTATTTGTAAATTAAAAATCTTAGAATAAACCAATGGTACCGATTAATCTCAATTTTAGGATTTTTACAAAAATAATTCTGAAAAATTCTAAAAAATCATGAAAATTCTAAAATATTGAAAAACAGTGTTTGAAACTGAAATGGTCAAATCTGACTACCAGAAATGTCAAATTTATCAGTATACTAGGTTCGGGTTCTTGATTCAGAATAGGGCTGACTCCAAGTTCACGAATCCAGATCCAAAGCAAAACAATCACATAAATAATCATAAATAAATAAATACGAAAACAAAATAAAAAAATATGATCAAAAAATCAAAATACGTATCTAAGTATGTATTCCAGGAACGAGGTGTTACAGATAGGTTAAATAAATATATGTTTTACATTATAACAATGTCCACTTGTCCTGGTGGTAAGCGTGTTCAATTCATTGCTGGGGTCACAAGTTTAAAACTTGTGAAAAATATAATGAAAGAAGGTTTCTATTTTATTTTTATTTTAATTCATTTTTTATATATATCAATATTTAATTATTAGTTTGCTTGATTAAACTCCTATTAATTCAAAAAAATCTTCAAAAAATCTCAAAAATAGAAAATATCATCCTGAACATTGTTGTGAAGTCAGATCCCCAAAATTCATCCTTGATTGTTAATTAAAAATTTCAGAGTTAGTCTGTGACACCGATCGATCCCAAATTGAGATTCTTCTCCAATAATTCCAAAATATTTTCAGAAAATTTAGAAAATTCAAAATATTGGGAAATAATGTCTTGAGGAGAAATACCTCAATCCAGCTATCATAATAGTTAAATCGGGTATTTACACTGTATCGGATACAGTATTGACACACATACATTTGGAATTGAGGGTTACAAGGATGAACAATAATAACTGCAACCAAGGTCGCTGTCATCTTATTCAAGATGAATAATAACAGCGATCAAGGTTGCGGTCAACTTATTTAGGATGAACAATAATAACTTTGACCAAGATCGCAGTCATCTTATTCAAGATGAATAATAACTGTGACCAATGTCGCAGTCATCTTATTCAGGATGAATAATAATAACCGGGACCAATGTTGCAGTGTCTCATTTAAGATCGCAGTTTTACATATCATACTCTTTTGTAAAGAAAAGAAAACTAAAGAATGAAAGATAGGATTACCTAAGCTTCACCGCGAAAGAAAAGCTTTTCAATCTATCCCTATTTTCAAGATGCTTCATTTAAAAATGAATAACATTAGAATATAAATCTTTCTTGAACAGTAAATCCTTTATGTCATTTCTAGCAACATATATTGCATTATCAGGATCCTGATATGCAATAGCACTGCAAAAAACAAACATTTTTAAAGTTAATACTATGAATTAGTTCCTGATGAGTTAAGAATTTGATGATTATATTTAAACTGCGACCTTGGTCTTAGAAGAGAAATTTAAAAAAGGAAAAGAAAAAATTAACTTACTCAGAGGTGACTTTGCCAATTTTTTTTTGATGAGTGCTTGTTTTTGAGGCTGTAAGCTTGTGTAGAAATACTTTCATTTAGATCTCTCTTTTTCGATTGATTGTCGCCTTTCTTCGCTGTGTTGAAGTCAGTGTCAGTAATTTGTACCTCAGCCTGTGGAATAATCTCAGCCTGTAAAATGGTCTCTTAAATTGATTTCTTCTTTTGTTTTGGGTAAACAAAATCAGAGCCATCATGATCTCTTTCTGTACGCTTGCGTATTTTGACTCTCCTCTCTATTTATCTTTGGAGACATCCATAGTTTTTCCTTCAAAGGCTTCCTTTTCACTCAAAATAGGAGTATGTTCTTTACTTTTTCCTTTTGAAGTTTTGTCTTTCTGGATATCAAGTATTTGTTGAGTTAGGTTTAGAGTAAAACTTGAAAATCAGAACCTATGATACTTAACTCACATTTTTCATGCCTTGTATCCTCATCTTCCTTCCTTTTTTTTCTCCTTCTCCTTACTCATCTTCTCCTCCTTACTCCTCTTCTCCTCCTCGACCTTCCTCCTCTGCTCCTCCTCCTCCTTCTCCCTTTTACTCTTTTCATCCTCCTCTTCCTTTCTTCTCCTCCTCTTCCTTCCTCCTCTTCTCCTACTCCTCCATCTTCTTTTTCTTTTTCTCTATCTCATCTTCCTTTCTCCTCTTCTCGTTCTCTTGCACCTCCTTCTCCTTCTTCCTCTTTCTCAACATTGGTTGCTCTCAACAGCTCTTCTTTCTCCTCCTTCACCTTCATCTTTTGTTTTCATTTTCTGAATTTTCTTTTTTCTTTTTTCTCTCTTCCCTACTTCTTTATTTCTTCTTTTTTTCTTTCTTATCTTTTATTTTTTTAAATTTTTTCTAGCTCATAACTCTATTTTTCAGATAAAAATTTTCATTCCTTAGAATCTCTAATTCGTCAGCTCTTTCGTCCTGGGATTCTGGCAAATAACCTGCAATAATTGGTGCTTCCATACTATGCTCAACTATTTTCACAGGTTATTGTTCCTCCGGATATTAGCTTCAATATTTTTATCGTGATTCTTTTTTCTTCTTCTTCAGCAGTAAGGCCTTTATTATTTTTTCATCATTGAAAATATTGGCCATTCAATTAAAACCTTAAAGTCATGTAAAACATGTATCAATATATAACCAATCTTTCAGTACTGCGACTAAAGTCGCAAAAAAAAAAGCAAAAGTTGTACGTCACAGTCAAAATAATTATCTATCAGGTACAATTGAATACTGCGACCTTAATCGTAGTATGAAATTTCATCTTCAAACCAAATATTTTACCAGTACTGCAATCAAAGTTGTAGTCCTATTAAAATTTAATACAATATTTTAATTGTCTTTTTTAAACTATGACTATAGTCACAGTAAAAAAAAAACATCAAATTATTGTAAATAAATAATACTCTAGCTACAAACATTTTTTTAAAACAAAATTACAGACAAAATGTGTATAATGTAGTTTTATACTAACGTTTTCTTCTTCAATCTCTGTTAGATTGATTTCAAGTAGGGCTTTGCTAATATTGTGAAGGCTCCATCTTACTGTCCTGAGAGTTTTTTCCCTCCATTCCCTTTCTTTGCTCAAAAATTTTAGCCCTCTCACATAGCCAATACTGCAACAGGTATTAGTATATTAGTTTATATAATCAGTGTCTATATATAAGCAATTTACAATAATTTTTAACAATTAGATAATTTATACTTAAAATAATTTGCACTGAGAATCCTTGCAGCTCAAATAGAGTATGCCTGAAAATGTCTATGGATTCAAGGAGGAACTGCCACACAGTTAGCCCAACAAATGGTCTTCATCAGCTGAATATTAGCAATTTACTCCACTAAATATCATGACACTATGCATTTGCTGTAAGAGAAGAAGAGAGTTGTTGACATATACAAAATGATCAAAGTTGTAAAGTCCTGAGCTGCAACTCTCTGTCTGTCTTTTATAATTTTATTTAATGTCACTTGTTGTTCCAGCTGCTCATCTTTTGTGACATCTAATTCACTTCTCCTCCTCTTTTTCACCAGAAGATCATCCAAAGCATCTTCAATGGATATTTTGTGATCTTCTTAATATTTGAGAAATAATGTTTAATTACACCCCTGTCCTTCAATGTACAAGTCTTATTCATTATGAAATCTATCCATTAATAGGTAGACCAAAGGTCAGGGCAACATCTTCTACTGTTACTTCGATTCATTTGCCACCGATTAGAAAGCTCCTTGAGTTCTTATCTACTGGTTTACAATCTTCAAAACACTGATGTTTGATTTTAGCCCTTTGTCACCTCCAAATTTCTCATTGTAGAATGCCATGAAAAATTGTACAGAATGATGTCTCCTTCATTGCATTGACCAAAACTGGATGAATGTGCCTTTTGAATTTTCTGATTGACTCACACATTGGCTTTAGACTCGATCTCATAGGATAAACCTTCACTTCTTATCTAACTACTGATGCAGAAATATTAAAAACATAAATCTACATTAAACAAGGCCTCGGTCGTGGTACTTATAAATAACTTAATTAATAAAAGGACTATGACCTTAGTCGCAACTATGAAAAATAAGTTATAAAAGACTGCGACCAAGGCTGTGGTGTTACCAAACAAAACTTTCTTAAAGGGACTGCTGTTACACAAGACTGCGACCAATGTCGCACTCTTCTAATCAACTTAATTACTTAACATATGAGACCTTGGTCGTTGTTTCATAAGACTGTGACCCTTGCTTCATAAGACTGCGATCGCGGTCGCAGTATCCTATTTAGCTTATAAATAAAAAAGATTATGACTTTTGTCACAAAAATGGAGAAGAAAGTTAAACAATACTACGACCAAGGTCTTATTGTAAATAAAAAAAATTTATAAAGTAAAAATGACGTTAAAAAATAATGCAGCCTCGATCGCAACATTCTTAACAGCACAAAATTTGGCAACTTGTTAAAAAAAAATTTAACCCAAAAAATGATTTTTCACAAACTGCGACTTCAATTACAGTTTCTGAAAACAAAAAATTAAAAAAAATAGTTTCAAGCCGCAATAAGTGGTTGAATTGTGATTAAAACAGCTTTCAAAAATTAAAAAAAATTAATATTACTGTGACCATGATTGCATTCTTTTAAAAAAATAATTTTCTAAAAATATTTTTTGAAATTAGAAAGTTCAAAATTTTAATAAAAACCTCATTTTTAATCAAAATTTTCAGTTAAATTTTAATTTTTAGAATTAAAATTCAACAGTGAAATCGAAATTTTTTTTAGAGACGAGACAGCGATCTAAAGTGAATTGATATTAAAAATGTGAAAAAAGTCTTTAAATACAAAAGTTTTGAAAAACTTTTTGAAATAACCATAAAAGTTTTGCTAAGGCACCCGATAATCTAGGGTTTCACTATTTTTTTACCTTTTCCAGCGGATTCTTTCTTGCTCATCATCTTGATCAGATCTTTTTTTATAAATTTAAATTTTGGTGTGGATGATTCAGAAATTTAGAACTTAAGATTACTGAAACTGATTTTGGTTTGAAAAACTCAAATTTTAGATCTGTAATTTTTTTAGGAGGAATAGTTTTCGCCAGCTTAAAAGTGAAACTGAGGGTATTTTAGTCATTCGTCAGCGGTAAAATGATTGATGGTCTTTTTGAGCGGGATGTTTTGTCTTTATAGCGCCTAAATTTTTCTAAGATATGTGGCTAATATAACGCCAGTCGGCTGAGAAACACTCTCAGCTGGTGGCTGAGGTACAGAAACCCCATATATATATATATATATATATATATATATATATATATATATATATATATATATAGAGAGAGAGAGAGAGAGAGAGAGAAACATGTGCCCTTCCAAATGGATTGAGCCCGAATCCTTCCAACTAAAATAAACCTTCTGACATTTGAATACAAGATCTACTTCATTTAAGTTGAACTATATTGTTTCAAGTATCTATAAACCAAAAATCAAGTGTTTTGAATACTTTTTGCCATTCATCAGGCGGCGCAAAATGGACGGCCGAAAGTAGTGAATTGGTTAGATCTATGTCTCTAGACATACAAATTCTTGATCCATCCATTTGATTATGATCTAAACATTTAAAAACCCCTACAAACTAATTTTTATTAGGTTTCAAATGTTCTACACCGTTAACTAACCAATTCACTATTTAAGCCGTCCGTTTTTTCCTTACTTGATGCATGGGGAAAAAGTATTCAAAACACTTAATTTTTGGTTTATAGATACTTGATATAAGATAGATCAACTTCAATGAAGTAGATCTTATATTTGAATGTTGGATGTTGGTATTTGAGTGGGAAGGATTCGGCCTTAAAATCCTTTTGGAAGGACACAAGTCTATATATATATATATATATATATATATATATATATATATATATATATATATATATGCCTTGGTGTGCATGTATTAATACATGAACATATATATTTTTAAAAATTTAAGATAGTGGAGTGGTGAGGTACTTAATCAAGAGTAAGGTGGTGACATGAAGTGGGGGTAGGAAATTGAGAAGCTAGGTGGCATGGTAAGATTAATTTGATAAATATATATATGTGAGAAAATTCCTATTTCTCATTCTCTCACTCTCTAGCTATCTCTCTAATTTTTAAGCTCTCTCTCTCGCTTTTTCTCACACTTTCCCTTTCTCTTTCTTGCTCGCCCGCTAATCATACATGTGCATTACATGTTTCCATATCGGGTGTGTTTGGTTGCAAGGAAGTGGGCGGAAGTAAGGAAATGGGGAAGTATAATTGTTCACTTCCCTATCTATCCAAACACCGAAAAAGAAAAATAAGAAAACCCTTTTTCCTTTTTTCTTCTCTCTTTTACACAACCATTTCATCACTTCCAGAGTGCTACAGTTAATTTTGTGGTCATGTAAATCTCATTTATAATAAGTTGTAGCATAAAGCAGTTAATTTTTTGGTCATGTAAATCTAACTTACATTCTAATTACAATTCATATTTTATTTTTCTTAATTAATTTTTATTTTAATATTATTTTGCGGTCAACTTTGTGGTCAACTTTTCCACTTCCACTTTCCATTACCATCCACACCGGAAAAGACATAACATTTTCCAAACCACACTTCCCAACAACATCCAAACATCGGAAAACTTACTAACTAATTCCCAAGTTCCAAAGGGAACTAATACTAGTTCCTCACTTCCTTACTTCCTCACTTCCACCCTTAACAAAACAGGATCGTATATGTCATATTTCTACATTCATATTTAAATAAAATTCTACTATTAATATTTTTTCATGTCTAGTGGCATGCAGGATAATTAAGAACGAAAAGAAAGAGATTGATAGATTTATCCAATTAAATCTAAAAGTTCAAAAGAAAGATGATCGATTCAAATCTAGAGTTTCTAGAAGCCATCTTATCTGAAGACTGTGTATATCAGATGAGATAAATACCAATTAAATTCAAGCAAAACAGATTTTTGAAAGCCCAATTGATTGAGCTGAAGATCAAAAGATATTTCGTCAAATCTAAATCAGAAATTCAAAATTCAAAAAGACAAAAGGATAGAAGACAAATTGGACAGACATATACACCCAGATACTGGCCCTACGGCCAGAATCTTGCTATGAAAATGCAGCAAAAGCCGCATTTTCGTGACCTTGGTTTCAAATTAAGGAGAGTGTTTGCTCCCCCTATCTCTGTACTCTCATCCTATCCTGATTCTTCCCTATAAATGCCTCACACCTCAAAAGCAGAAGGACACTACTCCAGAGAGAGCTTTAATTTAGGTTTTTCTTTTCTTCTTTAATGTAATTTTTATTTTTCTTTATAACTTAGGTTAGAGAGAGTTACATTATTAAAAGAGAGGAAGAGTTATTATAGAGTGACACTATTGTAATCCTTTCTTAAGAGACTTATATTGAAGGTGACATTCAATAGAAGTTTCTCAGTTTTCTTCATTGTGATCGATCTAGCCGAAGCCCTACTTTCATTTATTTTTTTCTACAGCTTCACTTTATTTCAAGGTAATTCTTCAATACGATTCAACAATAGAGGAAAGTACTTTTTTTGGTATTTCTTTTCATTCATTAGTTTAGAGTCACAATTCTCCTCTTTATTTAGTCTTTCCTTTTCTTTTGTAAAGAAAACAACAACAACAACAGCAGCAGTACCATCTCTTCTTCTACCATCTCCTTATTAATTTAATTTAACATTTTTTATTTTCTTTTTATAAAACTGAGAAAATAAGTATTAACTAGTTTTGATAAATTAAAAGAAGAAACTTACACAACGCATCCATCGCTGTTCCACCCTGTGAAGCACGACCCGTTAGCCCTAGGCTACACGTTAGAATTGAGGACGTAGCAGTATTCTAAAATTTTTTATTTTTCTATGCAGATTTGGCTCGATCAAATTTTTGACGCCGTTGCCGGGGAGGGACGATAAGTTTTCTTTCTTTTATGAATTATCCGTTTTTTTCTCTGTTTTGGTGTACAGGAGTTCTGAAAATAAAGAGCTGCAGTGGACATATAGCATACCTGAGCCTCTGCTCTTGAAAGCAGAGCTCAGGGGACCTAACTATTGCCGCGAAAACGCGGCCATTGCCGCCATTTCGCGGTAAAGTAGGGAGAACTCCTAACCTGCTTTCTTGCAGGTTGCTTGATTTTCAGAGATTAGCTCCCTGCAGTTATTAGTTTATCTGTTTAACTCACTCTGTATATATTTCTAACCTCAATAGTAACTTGATGATTATTAAATGCTAAAAATGGTTTAAACTTTGCATTCTAGGACATCTGTCTAATTTCGTTTACATTTTACATTACTGTTGAAGAGTGTTGGAGAAAAAGATACGTATGCATATCATATAATTTGGGAAACACACTTATATGTTATATTACTTGGGTGTTATTTTTGCTATATACTTGCAGACAAGCACGAAAATGATCTAAGGGCATAACCCGTTAAACAACATAAGCTAATATGTGTTTCATGACAAACACACCCAAGGTAACCCCTCAATCCCTTGATGATGAAGATGATGATGTAAGTAAGGAAGTTCTAGTGCATGCTTTTGTAGAACTTTCTGAAACTTATGATAACAAGAAACTTGAATGCATAAAATTACAAAAAGAAGTTGCTTTTCTTAAGAATCAACTTGCCATTGTTTCTAAAGAAAAAGATGATGTTTCTTCTAATTTCATTTTCATGCAAAAAGAATTTTGTGCCTACAAGAGTTCTTGTAAGGCAAAATCTCCTATTACTGATATAAAAGAAATTTCGTCTTTTAAATCTAAAATAAATGATTTTGAAAAAGTTTTAAAGGATTGTGCTTTTAACACTAAGAAACTTGAGGACATGTTTTCTAAAAAGCACACTTCACATGCTAAGACTCCCCATGCTCACACTACAAATAACACTCCTCATGCTAAATCTTTTCATGCTCAAAATTCTCATGCTCACAAATCACACACTCACTATGCTTTTAAATATGGTAGAGTGTATAGATGTACTTATTGTGGTAAAAATGGACATTTAGCTAAGTTTTGCTATGATCAACTAAATAGAACAAATAATCTTGTTTGGGTTCATGACACTAACCCTAGAGGACCCAAGAAAATGTGGGTACCAAAATCAAGTCTTAAATTGTTTGATGTAGGTACACACAAAGCTCCAAGACGTAGGGAGCGGTGGTACCTTAATAGTGGTTGTTCAAGACACATGACATGGGACATCAACAACTTCACAACCCTATCAAGGTACATGGAAGGTGGCACCGTCACCTTCGGGGATGACTCCAAAGGAACTATCATCGGTATAGGTAACATTCAAATTGGTGCATCTCCTATTATTGAGAATGTTGTTTTAGTAGATGGTTTAAAACATAATTTGCTTAGCATTAGTCAACTTTGTGATCGTGGACTTAAAGTTGTTTTTGATGATACTTCTTGTAAGATTTTTGATGTTAAATCTGATGTTTGTATTCTCACCGGTTTTCGTGATAATAATGTTTATATTATTGACATGCTTAATTTAGATTGTTCTACTAAATGCTTGAATGCTTTTGATGAAAATTCTTGGCTTTGGCATAGAAGACTAGGACATGCATCTTTTGACCATATTTCTAGGATTAATTCAAAGGAATTGGTGAAGGGTATACCTTGCTTGAATTTTGAGAAAGACCGCATTTGTGGTGCGTGCCAACTTGGGAAACAAACCAAGTCTTCCTTTAAACCAATCAAGGATATCATGTCAACTAGGCCTTTAGAATTAATTCATATGGATCTTTTTGGACCAACTAAAACTAAGAGTTTAAATGGAAGTAGATTTGCATTTGTTTTGGTTGATGATTTCTCCCGTTTTACTTGGGTTTTCTTTTTGCAACATAAAGATCAAACTTTTTCTCATTTTAAGATTTTTCGAAAAAGAGTTGAAAAAGAAAAGGGTTCTCCGATTTTGAGAATAAGGAGTGATAGAGGTGGTGAGTTTGTTAACCAACTCTTCATGACTTATTGTGATGAAAAGGGAATTAAGCATGAAATGTCTTGTCCTAGAACTCCACAACAAAATGGAGTAGTAGAAAAGAAAAATAGAACACTTCAAGAGATGGCTAGGACAATGATAAGTGAATATGACCTCCCTCAATATTTATGGGCCGAGGCCGTAAACACCGCATGCTATATATCGAATCGTATTTATTTATGCAAAAATTCTTCAAAAACTTCTTTTGAAATGTATCATTCTAGAAAACCAAATGTTGCATATTTTAAAGTTTTTGGATGCAAGTGTTTTGTTTTGAATACTAAGGATAATTTGGGTAAATTTGATGCTAAGGCTTATGAGGCTATCTTTGTTGGATATTCCTCTACTAGCAAAGCATATAGAATTTTCATTAGATCTTCTCAAACCATTGAAGAATTCATGCATGTTAAGTTTAAAGAATCTAATGTGTTTGTTGAGAATGTTGTAGAGATTGAACCATTAGGTGAAGACATGGAGAGACTATCCTTGAAGGACTCACCCGCTCAAGAAGAAAAGCTAGACCCTATTGGTGAAGTTCAAGAGGATAAGGAGGAAAGCACTCAACCGCTTCCTAAAGCTTGGAGATACGCTACAAATCATCCTAAGGAGCTCATCTTGGGTGATGCATCTAAAGGAGTCACAACGCCCTCCAAACTCCATGACCTATGTGGTAACTTTGCTTTCATTTCTCATTTTGAACCAAAAGGCATTCTCGAAGCCGAGACGGACCCATATTGGTTGCTTGCCATGCAAGAGGAACTCAATCAATTTGAGCGCAACCAAGTTTGGCACCTTGTTCCTAAGCCCCACGATAGACCAATAATTGGTACTAAGTGGATCTTTAGAAACAAGATGGATGAGTCCGGAAATGTCATTAGGAATAAAGCTAGGTTAGTGGCCCAAGGTTACACTCAAGTTGAGGGAATTAACTTTGAGAAGACCTTTGCACCCGTAGCACGGCTTGAAGCCATACGGATGACACTAGCTTTTGCATGTTTTAAAAATTTTAAACTTTTTCAAATGGATGTGAAAAGTGCATTTTTGAATGGTTTTATTAATGAAGAAGTTTATGTTTCTCAACCTCCCGGTTTTGTTGATCATGTTCATCCCGATTTTGTTTTTAAACTTGATAAAGCTTTGTATGGATTGAAACAAACTCCAAGAGCTTGGTATGAAAGGCTTTCTAGTTTTCTCATTTCAAATAATTTTATTAAAGGCAAAGTAGACACAACTCTTTTTACTAAGCATGTTGATAATGATATTTTAATTGTGCAAATTTATGTTGATGATATAATTTTTGGATCTACTAATGAGCTTTTATGCAAGGATTTTGAGAAGGTCATGCAACTTGAATTTGAAATGTCTTCAATGGGTGAGCTCAATTTCTTCCTTGGACTCCAAATCAAGCAATTGCAAGACGGAACCTTCATTAACCAAGCCAAGTACGCAAAGGAGCTAGTAAAGAAGTTTGGGCTTGAAGGATCAAAGGCTTGCAACACTCCAATGGCAACTACAACCAAGCTTGATAAGGACGAACAAGGTAAAAATGTTGATATTAAATTATATAGAAGCATGATAGGAAGTCTTTTATATTTGACGGCAAGTAGGCCGGATATCATGTTTAGTGTGTGTCTTTGTGCTAGATTTCAATCGTGTCCTAAAGAGTCTCATCTTATTGCGGTAAAACGCATTATTCGTTATATTAAGGGCACTATTGGAATGGGTCTTTGGTATCCGAAAACTAGAGATTTTTCAATGACTAGCTATTCGGATGCCGACTATGCGGGTTGTAGAGTAGATAGAAAGAGTACTAGTGGGACATGTCAATTTCTTGGTAATTGTCTTGTTTCATGATCCTCTAGGAAACAAAATTCCGTTGCTCTCTCAACCGCCGAGGCGGAGTATGTTGCCGCGGGGGCTTGTTGTGCACAAGTCCTTTGGATGAAACATACTCTCCTTGATTTTGATTTGCACTTTGATCATATAAAAATATTTTGTGATAATACTAGTACTATACACATGACCAAAAATGCAAATCAACATAGTAAGACCAAGCACATTGAAATTAGATATCACTTTCTTAGAGATCATTTTGAGAAAGGTGATATAGATATTGATTATGTTTCCACGGATTTACAACTAGCTGATATTTTCACTAAACCTCTTGATTTTGCTAGATTTTCGTTTATTTGTGGAGAACTTAATGTTTGTATTATTGAATAGACATGTTTTTCATAACCCTTTTTGATGTATGATAAAAAGGGGGAGAATAAGTTTACATGACAAAAATAAGTTCATTTGGTCTTGGTTCCATATGAATTTATATGCTTAATTTTAAGATTTGTTTTATGAGTTTTATGATTATGTATGTATGAGTTTTTGAATTCATGTATTTTGAGAATTCTTGTGTTTTGTCTCAATTTCTTTCTATTGGTATCAAGTGCATAAATCTTTTGTTTTCAAATGAATTCTTGTGTTTTTAAGCTTAAGTGTCTTTTTATATAGCATAATTTGAGGGGGAGTTTTCTCCTCCCTATATTTTTGTTTATAGCCTATTTGTTTTGTCATCATCAAAAAGGGGGAGATTGTTGGCCCAAGAGGTTACACTCTCCATTTGTCTTTTGGTTTTGATGATGACAAAACAAATATGAGCTATTTGGTACTAACAAGTTTGTTAAGATGAGTTTCAGGTTTTGTACCATGTTTAGAGACCATTCGCTTAGCTATTGTAAGAACTTCTAAGTTCCACAAAGCAAGGAAGGCAAATTGCACATCAAGGAAGGATCATAGAAGAGAAGGCACTAGCAAGGCATTGGATGGCTCAAAGACTTGAAGATAGCTCAAGAAGTCTTCATGTAATTTGTTTTTCAGTTTATAGTATGTTAAAGAATAGTGGATAGGTTTGAAGCTCTATCACACACGTTTTTGCGCACATGCTCATTCCAAAATAATTTCTTATAAATTATACAAAAATATTTTGCATATAAGTTTTTGCCTACAAATACATCTTTATGTTTAATTCTATTCCCTGTTCAAAAGTATTTTTGTTAAAATCAAAATCCTCTTTATTTTCTTTTCCAAAAATGATTTTTGACCTGATCTGGTCGACCGGGACAGTCGACCGAGTCTGTGTCAGTCTGGTCCGGTCGACCGGACCAGTCGACCGCAGTTCTGGCAGATGCACGTATCAGTGTGCATGTCTGCCAGTCGACCGGGGCGGTCGACCGAGATATTGTTTTTGCTCACAGGTTTTCTCAGTCGACCGGGTCGGTCGACCGCTAGCCTATAACGGTCGAATTTTTGAACTACCGGTCGACCGGCCCAGTCGACCGATGTGTCCGTTGAACAGTAACGGGCAGATTTTAAGTGAGCTGTTTATTTTTGTCTTTTGTGTTTAAAAAATCGTTTAAGGATATATTTTGATCTAATTACCTCCTAAACATCAGTAATTATGTTTTATCCCTAAACCCTATCCCTCTCCTATAAATAGGGGTGTTTGGGGAGAGATTTGTTACAACAATTATTTGCTAGAAAATTCAAAAGTTTAAAGCTTTCAAAAGAGACTTGTTTCTTAGTTTTTGTGCTGAATTTCTCACTGATTTTCTGAAGGGTTTTCAAATACTCTCTGATTTAATTTTCTTTCTTCACTTACAACAAGAGCTTCATTCCTACTCAATATTCTCTAAGGACCTTTGTAAGAGAAGAGATATTTGAAAGAGAGAGTTTGTGGTCTTTTGAATACCAAGGAAATTACTTGTACTTGAGATTGTAGGAGTTGGGTACTCCATTGTATTTGAGATCTTTGTGATAGTGGAAGTGGTCGGAATCCTTCTGGGGAAGGCGGGGAGTAGAGCTGGGTGCTCGAACCTCGATAACATATCCTTGTGTTTGCATTGGTTTACTTTCTTGTTCTTACACTCCTTACTCTACTTTGCTTGCACTTATTAATTGCTCATCATATTCATTGTCATACTTAATTGCTTGCATTCATCTTGTGATTCTTGATTGGTGATTGATGTAGCTTTAAATTTTTAAATTGGCCTTTGATTAGCATCATCACCTATTCACCCCCCCCTCTAGGTGATTTTCAAAAAGGAGATCATGAAAATGATATACATGCTAAAGTAAAAGGAAGTATATTTTTCTTTAAATAGCATGGTGAATATGGATAAAGAGAAGAAACAATTATATCAAGGTATACAGTCAATCTAACCATTCTATGGTTTGCAAAATGACCTAATGCCTTCGGTCAATGACACTATAACTTAAATCTCTGTACTGTTATTTACAAGGTTTATAAGTTCTATCGAATACTCTACTTTAGTGACTTAGTTTATTAGCGGATTCATTTCATGTGTACATAATCCATACACTATACATGATAGTATACCAATCTCAATAAGTTAATTTAGATAATACATATATCACGAAACATACCTATATATTGTATATCGTATCACCCTTCAAGTACTGTAGATTACCCATACACTTTCACCCATCACATAATATTTTATTATCTCTTATAGTAAAGCAGAGTTTCATAATCCTGCATAAAGAACAAGCATACAACACTATTCATTTTGAATAAGTACATCTTACTTTATGATACCCGGCCCATTTCATACCTGTTTCCACACCTACCAGCTCCCACTGGCCCATTCCTTTGAAATACACACACACACACACACACACACACAACAACACCGTCTCCCCCTCCCACCGGCTCCCGCCGGCGCCTTCCTTTGAAGCACACAACATGTACGTATACTTACTACATGCAAGCCAAAATATTACAAGCCATCCTGTTCACATATTTTGAGTTTATCTATAACAATAAGTTAAACTTACCCGATCTTTTACTTCAAGTCTCAAACATGCACCACACATAAACTGTTAATTTTATTCACAATTAATAAACATACTCAACATTTACATACACGATATATGCACACAGGTAATACACATAGGAATCAATTTTCATTCCTCCTCTGATTATACAACATACTACAATCATGTATGTAATCATATATTAATAACTATATCAATCATTAATGGTAATGATCTATTAATCATCTCAAATTCATATATTATTAAGGTAATTCTTGAGGAGACACTTACAACTCTTCATAGCCAAATGGATTATTATACTAGATGTGTATTACCATTAATATATATGTGATTGGTCACCTATATTGCATCTATAATGTCACATTCTCATATTTATTGTCTAATAAATCATGTATTTAGTCTTATTTTTGTTTAATAAAATGCAGTCCCATTACTAATGGAGATGGAAAAGAAATGAGCTCAAAAGCCTACTTTAATTATGATTTAATTAAATTTAAATCTTAATTAAAGATGGAGGCAAATATTCAGGAGGATAGAGGCGATTCCAGCTGAAGATCAATGCATATCAGGGAGGATCACATTAAATAAAACCAGTTAATTCAGATTTATATGAATCCAAATCAGTTAGCTTGAGGATCACTGAAGATCAGATTAAAATCAGAGATAAAACAGGAAATCCAGTTGGACAAAAGGGGATAAAATCAAAAGAGGAACAGTCGCCCCCTGGATATGGCCATTTGGCAACATCCAAGCCGTGAAAACGAGGCCAAAGCCGCGTTTTCGTGGCTATTTGGTTAAGATACGGGGAGCGTTTTGCTCCCCTATCTTCTCACACCCTTACCTCTCCATTTCACCTATAAATACTGCATTATTCAGAGGAAAAAGGAACGATCAAGCAGAGAGTAAAAGTTAGGCTATTCTGTAGTTTGTAAATTAAGGTTTTTGTTTTCTTTTATGTAATTTTTATTATATTTATGTAATTGAGAGGAGAGGAGAGTTTCATGGAGAAATGAGAGCAAAACTTGCACTGAGGGTGACACCGGTGTAAGTAAGTCTATTCTTTATTGTTATTTGAATGAAATCGAAGTTTCTTTTCTTCTTGACTTTGTTTTTGTTTGCTTCCCTCTTCTGTGTTGTGAATCCAAATGACTCTGATAGCCTCAAAGTTACCTTGCCCTTGCAAGCGTCGTTGATGTGATGGATAGCCATTCCTATGGTAGTATAGCTTGCCACTTCATGTCGTAGTGTAAATTGGGAATGTAACTCTTTTTTGGTGTCGTTGCCAGGAAGCGACGGTAAGTAACTCTTTTTTGTTTACTTTGTTGATTAACTTTCTTCTCTATTCTAGGTGTATATGTTTAACAATAAGAAAATTTTTGCTACCGTGGACATATAAGTGGCCTTGGACTCTGCTCAAGAAAGCAGAGCCCTAAAGCCCTCAGATTTGCTGCATTTCTATGGCAATCTGAGTGAAATACTAACCTGTATTTTTTCAGATTGGCTGAATCGTAAAGTTTAAATATCTGTAACTATTTATTTTCTTGTTTGACTCATTGTACATACATTTCTAATTCAACAGTAAAAGGTTGATTGTAAATGCTAAAAACGGTTTAGACTTTGCATTTAGGCACGTGTTTATTTTGTTACATTTTCTATTTATTGTTGAAGAGTGCTGGAGCCAAGGTATGTGTGAATAGATTTAGTAGAAGATTTATTCTTGTATGAAATATTGCTTGAGTGTTACTTTTTCTATATACTTGTACACTTCACTAAACTAAATTAAGGGTTTGTCTTATAAACAAGATAAGGTGGGGAAGTCATTAACCTCCCTTAGCCCACAAACAATCTCCTCACTCACTAACCCAAACTTAACTAAAATTGAGTAGACATTGGCCCTAGGGATATTTCAGACTCAAATAGGAGACTTGCCTAAGGGGAAAGTTGATTAGAATTTCACTCTTGCCAAATCAGTATCAAAGGTTGGAGATTGATGAGACGAAACCTCAAAGAACAGTGGTTTGACATAATTAGGCCCGTTGCTTAGGCAGAGATACCTCCTACTGATCTTCCCCCTACTTGGCCGATTCACTTGTGCTTAGATTCTGCAATATATTCCTCGTGGACAGTTTAACCAGTTAGGAGTCGTCTAGGTCTAAGGTTTACCCTAACTTAGGTTAGATTTTTTTATTTGTTTGTTTATTTGTTTGTTTTTCTTTATTTATTTTTGACATTTCTTGTGTGATATGACTTATAATTTTTTTTCAATTTTAATGGTAATCCATATTACACCCTGACCTCTTTTTACTCAGATATTACCAACCCGGTATATCATAACTTTAAACACCAAGTGTGCAGGATTAGTCTTATCCGAATTAATACATTCCCCGGTCCCAATACTATGAACAAGACTGGAATAATTATCACTACTCTTCACAGAGTCAATAGGGATACAACTCCCCCGAGTCATATTTTCAACTACCATTCTAATATTCAACCTATAATTTTTCTAGTCATGATCAACCAACTGAAGAAAAATCTAAGGCTATGAAAAGTATAGAAACCATGATTGAGTCCCAAGAACAAAAGCTGAAAATGATGGACTCATGATTCCTACAAGACTCCCAAATTCAAGATCCTTACTCCATGTTCCAAGTCCCACAACAAGAAGAAGAACCTATGGACTCAGATAGGAGTATGAAAAACCTGATTCAGTCTAAAAAGAATTTTTCCAATCTATCGATAGGTTAGAAGTACAAATAAGTCGTTATATCAACATAGTGAAAGATAGGAATGAGGAAACTCTACCTAACACATATTTGACCATTCCAGATTGCCCTATGCATATTGATAGGAACGAAAAATCTTGGTGTCTTGGAAACTTTGATGAAGACTCAATTTCATCATACAAATTTGAACTTGACCAATTACAAACCTTGGATAAATTGGCAAGTCTTCCATTCAATGAGATTGAACTTGAATGTGAATGTGACCCTGATTCCCAACCTTGTGATTCAATTTTCATTTTCGACTTTATGTTGACTCTGTTGGCCCAAAGGCCCATCACTCTAGTTTTGATGATGATCAACTCATGTAGTTATAGTACTAATAATCTTGTGTTTATTTAGTCTCAGATTTGTGATCAAGATCTTAGTAGGTGTGTAGCTTCAACAAAGGATTTAAAGTCAAGTTTTGGAGCTAGCACGGTTTGATTCAAGAGCTTGTGCATCAAGACCACATCAAGTACTCAAGAGGAGTCTATCTCGTTGGATCAAGTTTGGACCAAGTCAAGAAGATGAGAAGACTTCAAGTGAAGACCTTCAAGATCAAGACTTGAGTCTAGGTTTATTTTTATAAGATTTTGTTTTTAGTTAAAATGTAAAGGATAGTATAGTTGGTGGATTGCTCAAGTATATCATATACACACACACTCTTGATTTATATAAGTTTTTCATAAAAGAATTTTATTTTGAAAAAATACAAAAGAGTTTTCTTTTTGAAGAATACCGGTTTGGTTTTTGAACTTCATATATATACATGTATCTTTAACCAAAACCATGTTTAGTGTTTAATGTCAAAAACATAGATATTTCACCATATATGCGTAGAGGATCATATCTATACACACCATGCTTTAAAAGAGTTTAAAATATCTTGTTTTTGTAATTGGAGAAGTTTGGAAAAACCAATTTTGGAAAAATACAGTTTTCGTTTTTAGCCAAAATTTTTAAGTTACAAAAATAGTTCAAATTATTTGTAACATGTCTTGATTTTGCTCAAGCATGTTTTATTGTCAAAGTATTATGTTAAAACTATTTTTTTAGATTTTGGGAATTTTATGAGATTTTATTTGAGCCAAAATGACCAAGTTTTCTTCTCCCAAAAATCTGTTTTCTAGCTTCTACCGGTCGACCGGACCGGTCGACCGAGCTTGAAGTCGGTCGACCGGGTCGGTCGACCGACGTGTATAGAACGTGCACGCCAGGTCTGCTGGAGGGCCGGTCGACCGACCCGGTCGACCGCAGAGAGCTTCTGCTCTCTGGAAAGCCCTCGGTCGCCCAACGGTCAGATTTCTGACAGTTCGCGGTCGACCAGGCCTGTCGACCGCCAGCCGCCTGGGCTGAAAAATTGCCCAACGGCTAGTTTTTCTAGCCCTATTTAAAGGGGCTTTTGGGGCTATTTTACCACAAGATTTTTTAGTGGGTTTGAGCCAGTTTTTCCTAATCTATTTAGAGGTTTTCTCCACTTAGTTGAGAGCAAATATTTCCAATTAAAAGGAGAGTTTATCAAGAGTTTTCAAAGTGATTTCTTTGTGTTTTTCACCACACATTCTATCCTCGTTTTTCTCACAAATACTTGAGCTATCCATTGATATATTCATCCTATAGGAGTGTTCTTGTGAGATTGTTTTTAGGTGATCAAAGTGTTGTGATCACCAAAAACTTCTTCTTTGCTTTGAGGAGGCGGACGTGTGTGTTCGCGGTGTTTCCAGTTCGTGTGTGAACTCGGCGTTCGAGGTGCGGCCTCGGCTAGCTAGTGGGCTTGCGGTTTGTTCTTGCGGGAACAAGAGAGGGACTAGAGAGTCTAAGAGCTTGTAGGTGTTGCGACAGCAAGTGATCCGGTGGGATCGGTTTATAGTGGAAATCCTTCATAGTGTTGAAGGCGGGGACGTAGAGTAAGTGTGCTCGAACCTCGAAATAAATCTCCCGTGTTTGCGATTGCTCTTTCTCTATCTCTCACTTGTTTATATCTTGCATGCTTTTATTGCTTTCATCTTTATATGCTTGATATATATTTGTGCCCATATTGTTATACGCTTGGGGTGTGTTTGCTAACACTAGTATTCAACCAAGAGAGCCAACGCGGCACTTCAACTCTTATTTAGAGGAATCTTGAGGAGTTAGTCCAGAGCCCTTCACGGGGAATCCGGCTACACTCTTGTGTTATACTTGGTGTTTAGTTTAAGAAGTTTTAATTTGCATTAAATAGTTTTTAATTCCGCTTTAATTGACCATTAGATTAGCCATCACATATTCACCCCCCTCGAGGTGATTACAATTGGTATCAGAGCCAAGTGCTCTTGATTTGGGTCTTACAACCTAGAGTTAAAGATCCTCATTTTATAGCTAATCACAATATTTGTACACACACCATGAATTTCATGTCACCTCCCACTTTTGACATTCTTAACATCCAAACTTGGAAGGTTAAGATGTCTTTGTACCTCAAAGCCTTAGGAATTCATGTTTATTTTGCCACTACTAGAGATTCTTATTGTTTAAATGTCAAAAATATTGAGGCTAATGCAAAGGCCATTCATGCTTTGGAAAGTACCCTAAATGATGTTTATGTATCTAGGGTTGCTAATCTTGACTCAGCTTTTGTAGTTTGGAACACAATTCTCTCCCTTGGCGAAAAAGAACAATATTATGCGGGGAGCAACTCGGAAGTTGGAAGTGACGCTTCCAACGTGTGCTACATGGTCCAAGGGGATAACCCCTTGAGGTAACTACCGAATCTGAGGTAGATGAAGATGTTGATATGTCCTATGATGAGCTTACATCTTTTTGTCAACAACTTCTTGAAAAATATGACATGCTTAGAAAAGATAATAAGAAAATGAAAGAGAAATTTGATTGCATGTTAAATGAAAAAGATTCTTTTCAAACTAGATTTGAAAATGTTTTAAAAGAAAATGAGTCTTTTAAAAATAAAATTGCATGTTTTGAAAAAGAAATGAAAATTTGAAAGATGAGAATGTTTCCTTGCTTTTTAAATTAAATGATCTTTGTGATGGAAACACTATTTTGAAAAATAAAGTTGTTTTGGTGGGAAAACAAAAAGAAGTTGCTTTAAATGAACACACTTCTTTGAAAAGAAAAATTGTTGAAAAAGAAAAAGAAAAAGTTTCTAAAAAGAATAAGAAAAATGATTCTAAATCTCACCATGCCTTACATGCCACTATTAATCAACATGAGATTAAAAATTAAAAAATAAAATTGATAGTTTAAGCTCAACTTTGAGTAATTGTGCATTTAATCATAAGAGATTGGAGTCCATATTTTTAAAGAAACAAACTCCACATATTCATGCACATCATCCACATCATGCATATGCACATTTTGCACGCCACGATCGCACTCATACTCATATGCATCCTAAGGTGTACAAATGTACACATTGTGGCCGCAAAGGCCATCTAGCAAAATTTTGTTATGATAAGTTAAATGCTTTAAATTTTGCTAATAAGAAAAATGTTTGGGTTCCTTACAATGCTAACCCTCAAGGACCCAAAAGAAAATGGGTACCAAAATCCCCACCTTGTGTTTTTGATGTAGGTGTGGGTTCTCACAAAACGTGAGAGGATTGGTGCCTTGGTGGTGGATGCACATGGACATGATGGACATACTTTTGATGCACCACTATCAAGGAGGTTTGGTGGGACGACCACCATGTTTTTGGAGAATTAGAGCATAGTTTTTTGGTTTGATAACTATCCTACTTTATTTACATGCTTGTTCATATATGATATTTTTAGCATGTTAATTTGTTTTGTGCTTCATGTGATAAATACTTGTTTAAATGTAGTTTTTGTCAAAACTTGGATGTATACATGTACAAGTAGTGAGCAACAAATTGATTCATATATGTTTGCACTTCATTGTTTATTTGTACTCACTATATGCACATGTATAGCCTAGTTTTGATGACTCTCTCATTTACACTTGTTTTACCTATTTTTCATGTTTTACTTCATGTATATTTATTTTTTATTCAAATCTAATAAATATACATGTATACCCTTGAGTCTCTTGCCTTAATGCAAATCATATCATAGACTCTTTATGTTTGGGATATGTATGCATATTATTAGTTTTGGATAAAAACATACATATACCTAGAAGTTTGTTTTTAAGATGAAAAATGAATTTTTATGATTTTCATCTTTAAATGAAAAATGAATTTTCATGATTTGTTTGATAAAAATAAGATTCATATTTGATTTGAGCTTCATTGATTATTTTCATGAAAAATGCAAATTACATGATTTTTGTGTACTGACACTTTATTTTGTTTATTCATGACTTTGTTTCATGATTATTTTGAGCCTTATAGATTTCGAGTGTCACTTCTTGTGTATTTAGTATGTTTCATGATAGACATATATATTTGGTTTCATGTTTTTGAAGGATCTTTAACTAGTTTCTCAAAAATTACTTTAACTAGTTATTATTCTTCATTTGATAGTATTTTTAGATGAGTTATATACTTGATCTCAATTGATATTTTTTTATATACTCATATTTTGTTTTCTATATATGTATGCTTCATAATTTTCATAATATCAATTCCTATTGGTATTTTCATTCTCATACATATATATGATTTATTATGCTTAATTAAAAATTGGTTTACATATTTAAAGCACAAAATTTGTTTATGCTAAGCTTGATTTAAATCTTTATTTTCAATTGATTTCTCAATTGATATTTTAATAAGCTTATGCATTATTTTTAAAATTGATATTTTTATTGATATAAAAAATGTGCAATACTTCAATTGGTATCTATTGATTGCAATTGGTATCAAAATAATTTTCAATTAGTATCAATATGATTCTATTTTGATAATTTCAAATTTTGTAATGGTTATTTACAATTGGTATCTTAAAATTTGATTGATTTACAAGTGGTACCTTTAAAAATTTTTGTTTATATGATATCTTAAAATTTGATTAGAAGATATCTCAAAATTTGTTTTATTGAGGAACATTCAAAATTTTGTTTTAATATGAAATTTTGAAAATTAAAAATGTTTTGATTTGTATTGCCTATATGCAAGGGGAGCTTAACATCTCTTCTACATATAGATTCATGTTGAGTGTATCTTATATTGAGGAGCTTGACAACTCTTCTTTATGCGGTACACGTGTGTAGGGGAGCTTCACATCTCCTCTTATGCATTACTATTATGCGTTATGTGAATTAGGGCTTGTCATCCCTCTTTCATGTAATGTATATGTGTAGGGAAGTTAACTTAGCGTCTTCCTCTTCATGAATGTATATCGAATATATCTCTTTATTGGTTGATTTGATTTCACCTCTTTGTTGACACAAAGAGGGAGAACATGGTTTTTTTTTTTACTTTAACCCCTTTGTTGATGATTGACAAAAAAGGGGAGAAGTATTTAGTATATATGCATGTTTTCCTTACTTTATTCATAAAGGGGGAGAAGGATTTATGTTTATGCATATATGCTTTATTTTACAAAAAGGAGAAAAGAATTTGATGAGTTTTATGTTTGATTGGCATGTTTATCTCCTTGTATTTGCATACATGTTTATTATTTATTGTGATGCATGAGTTAAGGGGGAGCTTCTTTGAAACTTTACTTTAATCCATGTATATATAACTCCATGAGTTTTGTCATCATCAAAAAGGGGGAGATTGTTGGCCCAAAGGCCCATCACTCTAGTTTTGATGATGATCAACTCATGTAGTTATAGTACTAATGATCTTGTGTTTATTTAGTCTCAGATTTGTGATCAAGATCTTAGTAGGTGCGTAGCTTCAACAAAGGATTTAAAGTCAAATTTTGGAGCTAGCACGGTTTGATTCAAGAGCTTGTGCTTTAAGATCACATCAAGTACTCAAGAGGAGTCTAGCTCGTTGGATCAAGTTTGGACCAAGTCAAGAAGATGAGAAGACTTCAAGTGAAGACCTTCAAGATCAAGACTTGAGTCTAGGTTTGTTTTTATAAGATTTTATTTTTAGTTAAAATGTAAAGGATAGAATAGTTGGAGGATTAATCAAGTATATCATATACACACACACTCTTGATTTAGATAAGTTTTTCATAAAAGAATTTTATTTTGGAAAAATACAAAAGAGTTTTCTTTTTGAAAAATACCGGTTTGATTTTTGAACTTCATATATATACATGTATCTTTAACCAAAACCATGTTTAGTGTTTAATGTCAAAAATATAGATATTTCACCATATATGTGTAGAGGATCATATCTATACACACCATGCTTTAAAAGAGTTTAAAATATCTTGTTTTTGTAATTGGAGAAGTTTTGGAAAAACCAATTTTGGAAAAATACAGTTTTCGTTTTTAGCCAAAATTTCTAAGTTACAAAAATAGTTCAAATTATTTGTAAGATGTCTTGATTTTTCTCAAGCATGTTTGATTGTCAAAGTATTATGTTAAAACTATTTTTGTAGATTTTTGAGAATTTTATGGGATTTTATTTGAGCCAAAATGACCAAGTTTTCTTCTCCCAAAAATCTGTTTTCTGGCTTCTGCTGGTCGACCGGACCGGTCGACAGAGCTTGAAGTCGGTCGACCGGGTCGGTTGACCGACGTACACAGAACGTGCACGCCAGGTCTGTTGGAGGGCCGGTCGACCGACCCGGTCGACCGCAGAGAGCTTCTGCTCTCTGGAAAGCCCCGGTCGACCGACAGAGAACTCTGTTCTCTGTTCTAGACAGCGGTCGACCGGGCCGGTCGACCGACGTCCCAACGGTCAGATTTCTGACCGTTCGCGGTCGATCGGGCCGGTCGACCGCCAGCCGCCTGGGCTGAAAAATTGCCCAACGGCTAGTTTTTCTAGCCCTATTTAAAGGGGGCTTTTGGGGCTGTTTTTACCACAAGATTTTTTAGTGGGTTTGAGCCAGTTTTTCCTAATCTATTTAGCGGTTTTCTCCACTTAGTTGAGAGAAAATATTTCCAATTAAAAGGAGAGTTTATCAAGAGTTTTCAAAGTGATTTCTTTGTCTTTTTCACCACACATTCCATCCTTGTTTTTCTCACAATCACTTGAGCTATCCATTGATATATTCATCCTATAGGAGTGTTCTTGTGAGATTGGTTTTAGGTGATCAAAGTGTTGTGATCACCAAAGACTTCTTCTTTGCTTTGATGAGGCGGACGTGTGTGTTCGCGGTGTTTCGAGTTCGTGTGTGAACTCGGTGCTTGAGGTACGGCCTCGGCGAGCTAGTGGGCTTGCGGTGTGTTCTTGCGAGAACAAGAGAGGGACTAGAGAGTCCAAGAGCTTGTAGGTGTTGCGGCACCAAGTGATCCGGTGGGATCGGTTTATAGTAGAAATCCTTCATAGTGTTGAAGGCGGGGACGTAGAGCAAGTGTGCTCGAACCTCGAAACAAATCTCCCGTGTTTGTGATTGCTCTTTCTCTATCTCTTACTTGTTTATATCTTGCATGCTTTTATTGCTTTCATCTTTATATGCTTGATATATATTTGTGCCCATATTGTTATATGCATGGGGTGTGTTTGCTAACACTTGTATTCAACCAAGAGAGCCAATGCGGCACCTCAACGCTTATTTAGAGAAATCTTGAGGAGTTAGTCCAGAGCCCTTCACGGGGAATCCAGCTACACTCTTGTGTTATACTTGGTGTTTAGTTTAAGAAGTTTTATTTTGCATTAAATAGTTTTTAATTCCACTTTAATTGACCATTAGATTAGCCATCACCTATTCACCCCCCTCTAGGTGATTACAATTGGTATCAGAGCCAAGTGCTCTTGATTTGGGTCTTACAACCTAGAGTTAAAGATCCTCATTTTATTACTAATCACAATATTTGTACACACACTATGAATTTCATGTCACCTCCCACTTTTGACATTCTTAACATCCAAACATGAAAGGTTAAGATGTCTTTGTACCTCAAAGTCTTAGGGATTCATGTTTATTTTGTCACTACTAGAGATTCATATTGTTTAAATGGCAAAAATATTGAGGCTAATACAAAGGTCATTCATGCTTTGAAAAGTACCCTAAATGATGTTTATTTATCTAGGGTTGGTAATCTTGACTCGGCTTTTATAGTTTGGAACACAATTCTCTCCCTTGGCGAAAAAGAACAATATTATGCGGGGAGCGACTCGGATGTTGGAAGTGATGCTTCCAACATGTGCTACATGGTCCAAGGGGATAACCCCCTTGATAAGAGAAGAATGTGAATTTTAACTCTTTGATTTGGACTTAACTCTTGAACCAAAACAAACTCTCGAACCCAAAGTTGATTTTTCTGAGTTAGTAATGGTTCCCGAACCTATCACTCTTGAATACAAGTCAATTATTCCACCAAATCACATTCTTTTGTTGGACATAGGTATTGACCATAATGACTCAGTGATGATTTTCTAAGACTGGTCATGTAAAGGGAATAAGTTTCATGATATGATCTTTCATGATCCTATTCATATTGGAAGTTGTAATTATGTACATAGAAAAGAGGTCAATAAAGATGGGTTTCGTGAACCACTACATTATCTTGATTGGGTAGCAACGCTTGGCCCAATCCTACCGCCTCCGGAACCACCACCTTAAGTTAATATTTTCCTTCCCTTTCTTCTTTTTCATGCATCTATGCATTCATTCATACATTTAGGACAATGCATGAGATAGGTGTGGGAGGGGGGTTCTAACATAACATAGGTTTTTATTTTAGTTAAAATAAAAAAAATTTAACATTTTCTTCTCTTAAAAAAAAGCTCTTTTGAAAATAGAGCAATATTTTGACATATTGTTTTTGTAAGAAATTAAGTCAATTTTAAAAAAATAGGAGAATCATAATAAGGTTTTCTTATACTTGGTCAAAATAAGATTATTTGTTTGATTTCTAGAGTTAGGAAGAAAGTTTGGAAAAGTAATTTAGTCTTGATTTTTACCTTGATGAAATATGCATGTTTTATACACTTACACACTTAGGGTTTATAAACAAAGATTTTTATGCCTTATATAAAAAACAAGAAAAATATATATATTTATATAAAAAATTCTCTGATTCAACTGGGTATTTGTGCCTCATAAAGCATGGGTATTCACACCTAAAAGTGGTCCATATAATAGAATCCTTAGTTTTATGACCTTATTTGCTCGAGTTCTTAAGTCCTTGTGGTGTTTTCTCACCTGGTGCCCTAAGACAGTCTGTTTTGAGAGTCACCGATTAAAAGCTCGTTACATAGGCAGATTAGAAAGCCTAATAAAACTAAAGAATAATAGCTGTTGGCCCAGAGGCCTTCCACTCTAGTTCTGATGATGATTAACTCATGTAGTTATAGTTTACTAATAATCTTGTGATATTTAGTTTTAGATATTTAACCAAGATATTAGTAGGTGACTAGCTTCAACAAAGGTGTTTTGGAGCTTTCACGTGGTGATTCAAGAGCTCGAGCGTCAAGTTCATATCTAGCACTCGGTTGGAGTCAAGCTCGTTGGATCGCGTTTGGATCGAGTCGACTTAGAGACGGCGTTCTACAAGAAGACTTCAGTTTGTTTAGTTAAGATTAATTTAGATCCATTGTTAAAAATTAAATAGTGTGATATGCTTAAGTTCACAACACACACACTTGTTTTAAGTTTCATGTTTATTGGTTTTGGTTTTCGGTTTAACCGATCTTGGTTTTCATGAATAGTATTATATCAAAACAAGTTTACATGGTTTAATGTATATTAGATTTGATCTATATAAATGTATGCTTCATATTCTTAGAATAACTTATTTTGATAACCTATTCATGTATTTGGGTTTTGTATTTAAACAAAACTTATTTTTGGATTTAATGTCAAAAACATTGATATATATGTCTTTCATGTATATTGGATTCTATCCATATACTATATGCTTCAAAGTTGTTACAATATCATGTTTTTGTATTTATACAAGTTTATAGAAAAACTGTATTTTCCTTTAGAAGTTTGGTTTCTAAAAAAATATAGTTTTTAGTTTAAGGCAAATTTTTCAAGTCACAAAAATAGTTCAAATAGTTTGAAATATGTGTTGAATTTTTGTCACACATATTTGTATTTCAAAGATAATACAAGAACTGATTTTTGTGGAATTTATGTGATTTTATGGGATTTAATTGAAGTTAAAAAGATCAGTTTTTAAATCCTGAAATTGTCCCTGCCAGGCTCTGGCGGTCGACCGGGACGGTCGACCGGACCAGTAGTCGGTCGACCGGACCGGTCGACCGATGTGCACGAGACGTGCACAAAGGCCAAGTTGTCTTGGCCGGTCGACCGTGCAGTCGACCGACTGAAGTCACCCCACTCTCGGGCGACCGGGCGGTCGACCGTGAGCCTTGGCCCGGTCGACCGAGCGGTCGACCGGCCAGAGAGCAATTGCTCTCTGGATCTGGCATGGTCAACCGGGCGGTCGACCGCTGGGCTCAACGGTCAAAAATTTGACCGTTGGCCGGTCGACCGGCCGGTCGACCAGAAGGGCATTCTGGCCCTTTTCAGCTGCCAACGGGCAGATTTTCAAATGGGTTATAAATACCCCATTTGAGTTGATTTTTTAAAAAGAATTTCAAGAGCCAAAATTTCTATCTTCTCAAGTGTTTTATTACAAGTTTTCAAAAGAGTTTTTAAGGCAAAAAGATTCATCTTTATTTGTTTTCAAGGGTTGAAAAAATAAAAAAAAATAGAGATTTGGGATATTTGTTTTGTTCTTCATTCTACATCTATTCTAGTTATTTTTTCAAATATTTTTCTTTGTTATTTGTTTTCCAAACACCTTGATTTCTCACACTTGAGCTTATCTTCTATCCTATCTATAGGATCATTGTTTTGTGGGAAAAGAATTGGTTTGTGGTTGTTAGACCACCAAGTTGTAAACCTTCTATTGATTGTGTATCCCTCTAGTAAGAGGTGATTGAGTTGTATCCCTCAAGTATGAGGTGATAGTGGAAGTGGTATTTGGCTCCCTCTAGTGAGAGATGGAGATTGTGTTGGAATCCCTCAAGTGTGAGGTGATTGTGTTTAAGTGGCTTTGAGCCCTATCCCTCATTTATGAGGTTGATCATTGTTTGGCTAAGTGCCTAACTCTCTAAGTGTAGAGGTGTTGAGAGTTGTGCATTGCTTCTGGGAGAGGTTGTATCGGTTGGAGAGAGGAGTTGTGTACTCCCAATTGTAATTGCCCCAAAATCCTCAGTGGAGGTTCCCTGTGTGGGAAGTCCTGTGTAGACGAGTTAGTGGAAATCCTTCTGTGTGAAGGTGGGGACGTAGAGCTGTGTGCTCGAACCTCAAAACATATCTCGGTGTTTGCGTTTGATCCACTTTCTCTCTAACTCTCTCTTATATTGTGCCTTACATTGATTCATATTGTCATATCACACTTATATGCTTGGTTGTATTTGTTTGTGTGCCTCACTTGTGTTTAACCACAAGAGCTTCATATAGCACCTCCACTCTTATTCAGAGGAATCAAGAGGAGTTAGTCCAGAGCCCTTCACCGGGAATTCGGCTACACTCGTTGGTTACACTAAGTGTGTTACAATTAAGTTTTAATTTTCGCATTATTGTTCATAGATTAGCCGTACACCTATTCACCCCCCTCTAGGTGTGCTTTCAATTGGTATCAGAGCCTACGCTCTTGATATTAGGTTTAACCACCTAGGAGTGTGATCTTGATTTTGCTAATCTACATTTGCATTTGCACACATATAGTTTGCACTCATGGATAGCCCTCCCATGTTTGATGTCTCTAGAATTGATATATGGAAGGTTATAATGAGTTGCCATTTAAAAGCCATAGGTTATAAAGTTTACCTTGTCATTACCAAGGAATTCTACCTTAGTGATAGCAAGTATATAGAGGCCAATGCACTAGCCCTAATGGCACTTAGAGCATCTCTTGATAAAAAATATTTACATGTGTTTTCTCATTATGATTTCGCTTTTGCAGTGTGGAACATTTTGACATCTCCCGAGCTATAAACGCTTATCAATAAGAAGAGGAAATCTAGTCGAGACGAGTCCGATGAACGTTGCTTCATGGTCCAAGGGAATGACTCCCTTGAGGTACATTCGGATACTCAACTAGATGTTAGTACTAGTTCTTATTGTAATGAGTGTATGGATGCACATGCCTTAAATAATGAACTAGCTAAAAATTGTGAAAATTTGATTTCAAAATATAAACTTTTGAAAAAGGATAGTTTTGCTTTAAAAGAAGAAAATAAAATTTATCTTCTAGACTTGAGATTGCTTTGCAAGAAAGGGTTGAGATTTCAAGTGAACGTGACTCACTAAAATCCCAACTTGATTTTGCTCTAAAAGAAAATGAAATTTTGAAAAATAAAAATGATAGTGAAAATACTTTGAAGAAAAATGAAGTTTTATCTTCAAAACTTGTTTTTGTTTTAAAAGAAAATGACTATTTGAAAAACAAAATTATTTCTATTTCAAAGGATTTGGACTTGATGTCAAATGAAAATGTTTCTTTGAAAAATGATTTAAATTCTCATGTTTGCCATGCTAGTGTAGCTTCATCTTCTAGCTCACCTATTGCATGCTCCACTTTATCTTCAAGTATTAAAAATGATATAAATATTTTGAAGAAGAGTGTTGATTGTTTGGGCTCCACTTTGAGCCATTGTGTTTTGAACCACTCACGTTTGGAATCTATGTTTCGAAAGAAACAAGTTCCTCCTATGCATGCACACAAATCACGGCATATACATGCTTCCCACGTTCACACCATCACACAATGTATGCTCATATGTACACTTGTACATATTGTGGACGTAAGGGCCGCCTTGCTAAATTTTGTTTTGATAAAATACATGATGTAAATTTAGCAAATAAGTTTGTTTGGATCAGGAAAGGAGCTAACCCCATGGACCTAAAAGAGTATGGGTACCAAAGACCACTCCTATTTATTTGATGTAGGTGTGGGCTCTCACATGACGTGAGAGTGATGGTGCCTTGAGGTGGATGCGTTTTGAGCTTAAAGAGGACTATTTGGATGCATCACTTTCAAGGGGAGTTTGGTGGGAAGACCACCTTGGTTTGGAGATATGGAGATGTGCCCTTTTGGTTTTGGTAACGATCTCTTACTCCTTATTTATGTTTACATGCTTTTCATGTCATTGATTTTTAGTATGATTTGATGTTTCTTGATTATTATGTTAAATGTCATGATAATTAGATTAGTGATATGCATGATTAGTATTTGAGACACCCATGTTTATATGGACCCATATTTTGTGTTCTCACTTTAGTTTAACTATTGTGTATATCATAGATCTAATGCATGTTCATTTACCATAATGATCATATAAGTTTTGTTTTGATTTTTATGCTTCATGTTTTGATTACATGTTTAGATGTTAGTTTTCATTAAAACTTGGATATATACTTGTACAACTAGTGAGCCACAAATAGATTATTATATGTTTGTGCTAAATGACTCATTTGTACTCATTAGATGTACTAGTATAGTCTAGTTTTGATGATTCATATATTTTGACTTGTATTCCCATTTTGTACATGTTATGTTTAACTTCATGTGTATGTCTATTTTGTCTAAACTAATAGTTATACATATACATCCTTGAGCCACTTGCCTTCATGCATATACTTTTGTGGACTCATTTAGTTAGGATATGTATGTATACTCTAGTTTGTACAAAACATACATATACCTTTAAGGATTCTAGTTTGATGATTTTCATGTTTTTAAGGAATTTCGTATTTAAGCTTAATTGCCTATTTCCTTGACTTTGTATTTCACATTATACTTGTACACTCACATCATTTATGTTTTCTCATGATTTTATTTTCATGAGTACAATATGTGCTATATAGATTTTGAGTGTTTGGTGATCATGTGATTTACATGTTTTTCATGAAATATATTTTTGTTTTATTCCTTGCTTGAAGGATTTCGTACTAGATTACAAATATTTCATATTACTAGTTCGTATTCTTCATATGGTAGAGTTTTCAAATGTGTTATATTATTTTCAAACTTATTTTTGAAAACCCCTACCCTTTAAAGGGCGGCTAGTTGGGCGACTATGTCTTGTATGCTCTTAATTGAAAATCTATTGAAATATGTGCATGAAATGGGTGGTAGGAAGTATGAGTTATACACTTGATCTTATTGTGTTTTCAATTGATATCATTGGATCTTTTCAATTGGTATCACTATTGACATTTTTTTTGTATACTCATATATGTTCTTATATATGTATGCTTACACTTCAAATAATATCAATTTCGATTGGTATTTAATTTCCCATACATATATATATATTATTTGTGCTTACTATATCTCTATATCTTTGAGCACAAATTTTGTTATGCTAAGCTTGATTTCTTAAATGACTATTATATTTCAATTGATTATGTTTCAATTGGTATCTTATATAAACTTATGCATCATTTTGTTTTGGTATTTCATAAAAGGGGAGAAAATTCATATTTCACTTTTCTATTGGTTTTGTTTTTGGTATTTTACTCCCACACTTTATGTTGAAAAATGATTGAAAAATGATTTTGATTTTTTTTTGGGTATCGTACGCTCCTAATGAAAATTATTTTCAATTGGTATATGTTTTATTATTTTCTATTAGTACATGTTTCATTTTCAATAGTGGTATCAAAAAAATTAAATGATATTATCCTCTATTTGGTATCTCTATTGTAAAATGAGTTTTGTGCTTAACCAAAAAGTTTGGTTTATGTTTTTCAAATTGGTATCAAAAGTATAAAATATTTTCAATTAGTACTAATTTTTACATTTGGTATCAAGATTACCTATATGTTTACATCTTTCAATTGATATCAAATTTTTTTTGGTTGATTTCTTCAAAATGTTTTATTTACTTTCAATTAGTATAATATATGCATGTTTATTTAAATTTATATTAAAAACATTTGTTTTATGTACTTTCAATTGGTATGTTTTATTTATTTTCAGTTGGTATCATGATGCACTAAATTGATATATTTTCTTTTCAATTGGTATCATAATGTTTTGATTTGATTCCACCCCTTATTGATTTTGTTTCAGGCGAAAAGGGGGAGAACATTGTTTTATTGTTTACTGTAACCCCTTTGTTGATGATTGACAAAAAGGGGGAGAAGTATTTGAGTATATATGCATGTTTATTTATAAGTTTATATCAATGTTTGTTTCATATTGGTATCAAGAGAGTTTGTTTTATGTTTTGTTGATATTGGTATCAAGAGCATAGATATTAGCATCAAGAACATATTTTATTTTGTTTTGTTGGTATCAAGAATTTTTATTAAAATTTTTATTGTTGGTAAGAAGAGCTTTTATTGATTATCTTTCAATTGGTATCAAGAGCTTTTTTTGATTGGTATCAAGAGATTTATTGCTTTTATTGATAAGCTTTCAATTGAAATTTTTATTGGTATCAAGAGCAATTATTTAGAGAACATGTTTATATTGGTATTTAAGGGCAATTATTTAAAGAACATGTTTATATTGGTATTTAAGAACATGTTTATTTTAAAAAGGGAAAAATAATTTATTTTAAAAATTTGGTATCAAGAGCATGTTTCTTTCATTATTTTATGCATGTTTATGCATATTCATATTAATATTCATTGCATATCTTATAGTTTATTGCTATGCATGAGTTAAGAGGGATTTCTTTGAAGCTTAACTTTAATCCATGCATATATAACTCCATGAGTTTTGTCATCATCAAAAAGGGGGAGATTGTTGGCCCAGAGGTCATCCACTCTAGTTTTGATATGATTAACTCATGTAGTTATAGTTTACTAATAATCTTATGATATTTAGTTTCAGATATTTAACAAGATATTAGTAGGTGATTAGCTTCAACAAAGGTGTTTTGAAGCTTTCACGTGGTGATTCAAGAGCTCGAGCGTCAAGTTCATATCTAGCACTCGGTTGGAGTCAAGCTCGTTGGATCGCGTTTGGATCGAGTCGACTTGGAGACGGCGTTCTACAAGAAGACTTCGGTTTGTTTAGTTAAGATTTAGTTTAGATCCATTGATAAAGATTAGATAGTGTGATATGCTCAAGTTCACAACACACACACTTATTTTAAGTTTCATGTTTATTGGTTTTGGTTTTCGGTTTAACTGATCTTGGTTTTCATGAATAGTATTATATCAAAAAAAGTACATTGTTTAATGTATATTAGATTTGATCTATATACATGTATGCTTCATATTCTTAGAATAACTTATTTTGATAACCTATTCATGTATTTGGGTTTTGTATTTAAACAAAACTTATTTTTGGATTTAATGTCAAAAATATTGATATATATGTCGTTCATGTATATTGGATTCTATCCATATACTATATGCTTCAAAGTTGTTTCAATATCATGTTTTTGTATTTATACAAGTTTATAAAAAAACTGTATTTTCTTTAGAAAAGTTTGGTTTCTAGAAAAAAATACCGTTTTTTGTTTAAGGCAAATTTTCCAAGTCACAAAAATGGTTCAAATAGTTTGAAATATGTGTTGAATTTTTGTCACACATATTTGTATTTCAAAGATAATCAAGAACTGATTTTTGTGGAATTTATGTGATTTTATGGGATTTAATTGAAGTTAAAAGACCAGTTTTTAAATCCTGAAATTGTCCCTGCCAGGCTCTGGCGGTCGACTGGGACGGTCGACCGGACCAGTAGTCGGTCGACCGGACCGGTCGACCGATGTGCACGAGACGTGCACAAAGGCCAAGTTGGCCTGGCCGGTCGACCGTGCGGTCGACCAACTGAAGTCACCCCACTCTCGGGTGCGGGCGGTCGATCGTGAACCTTGGCCCGGTCGACCGGGCGGTCGACCGGCCAGAGAGCAATTGCTCTTTGGATCTGGGATGGTCGACCGGGCGGTCGACCGCTGGGTTCAACGGTCAAAAATTTGACCGTTGGCCGGTCGACCGGAAGGGCATTCTGGCCCTTTTCAGCTGCCAACGGGCAGATTTTCAAATGGGTATAAATACCCCATTTGAGTTGGTTTTTCAAAAAAGAATTTCAAGAGCCAAAATTTCTATCTTCTCAAGTGTTTTAATACAAGTTTTCAAAGAGTTTTTAAGGCAAAAAGATTCATCTTTATTTGTTTTCAAGGGTTGGAAAAATAAAAAAAATAGAGATTTGGGATATTTGTTTTGTTCTTCATTCTATATCTATTCTAGTTGTTTTCCCAAGTATTTTTATTTGTTATTTGTTTTCCAAACACCTTGATTTCTCACACTTGAGCTTATCTTCTATCCTATCTATAGGATCATTTTTTTGTGGGAAAAGAATTGGTTTGTGGTTGTTAGACCACCAAATTGTAAACCTTCTATTGATTGTGATATCCCTCTAGTAAGCGGTGATTGAGTTGAATCCCTCAAGTGTGAGGTGATATTGGAAGTGGTATTTGGCTCCCTCTAGTGAGAGGTGGAGATTGTGTTGGAATCCCTCAAGTGTGAGGTGATTGTGTTTGAGTGGCTTGAGCCCTATTCCTCATTTGTGAGGTTGATCATTGTTTGGCTAAGTGCCTAACCCTCTAAGTGTAGAGGTGTTGAGAGTTGTGCATTGCCTCTATGAGAGGTTGTATTCAGTTGGAGAGAGGAGTTGTGTACTCCCAATTGTAATTGCCCCAAAATCCTCAGTGGAGGCTCCCTGTGTGGAAGTCCTATGTGGAAGAGTTAGTGGAAATCCTTCTGTGTGAAGGCGGGGACGTAGAGCTGTGTTCTCGAACCTCGAAACATATCTCGGTGTTTGCGTTTGATCCACTTTCTCTCTAATTCTCTCTCTTATATTGTGCATTTCATTGATTCATATTGTCATATCACACTTATATGCTTGGTTGTATTTGTTTGTGTGCCTCACTTGTGTTTAACCACGAGAGCTTCATATAGCACCTCAACTCTTATTCAAAGGAATCAAGAGGAGTTAGTTCAGAGCCCTTCACCGGGAATTCGGCTACACTCGTTGGTTACACTAAGTGTGTTGCAATTAAGTTTTAATTTTCGCATTATTGTTCATAGATTAGCCGTACACCTATTCACCCCCCTCTAGGTGTACTTTCAATAGCACCAAAAATATAAAAATAAATAAATAAATAAAATATGGCATAAGAATTAGAGTGAAAAAATACTTAGTCAAAATTTCACGGTTACGAAGGTGCATATGACTTAGGGTAAAGTAATAGATTAGATGAGAAATACAGTTTGACTCCTTACCTTGATTGATAACAGATTTTTGAATAGAGACTAAGTTTAGAAATGAAAAATTCAGTTTTTCTATAACTTATAGGTTACTTGAACTCTTACAATAATACTTAAATATTTTCTCCCCTATTCAAAATGCTTTTTGAAAATACTAACATTTTCTCTTTCTTTATGAATTTTATGGGTGTAATCCACTGCAAATCCTCACGAGACAAAACTCGTCCTCTGGAGGTAAACTAGAGGTTTAACGGCTTGTTGCACATGCTTAGTGACATCGAGTGACCTGCGAAAGTAGTCTAATAATTTCTTAAAATTAGTTTTGATGTTTTGCTCGAGGGCGAGTAAAAGATAAGTGTAAGAGTGTAATTGGTCACCTATATTGCATATATAATGTCACATTCCCATATTTACAACAACAACTAAGCCATTTGTCCCAAGTATTTGGGGTAGGCTATATGAACCAAAAGAGAATTACACCGGATCGGGCACATGGATCAGCTTTCTCCACTCATTCCTATCGAGCAATATGCCTTCACTAAGACCTTTAGCCTCAATATCTTGTTGTATTACCTCCATCCATGTTTTCTTCAGTCTCCCTTGCGCTCTTTTAACTTGCCCTAATTTGATACGCTCTACTCATCAGACTGGCACATCTGTAGGTCTACGTCGCACATGACCAAACCATCGTAGGAGGTTTTCTCTTATCTTTTCTTCTATAGAGGCTACGCCTATCATAGTACGAATATCCTCATTTCTTACCTTATCTCTCCCCGTGTTACCACACATCCAACGAAATATGCGTATCTCTGCTACACTCATATTCTGGGTATGATATCTCTTTATAGCCCAATATTCTGTGCCGTATAACAAAGCTGGCCAAATAGCAGTCCGATAAAAGTTTTCCTTCAGCCATAATAGAATATTACGATCACATAAAACTATTATTGCGCTCCTCCAGTTCAATTAGCCGGCTTGGATCCTATGGTTGACATCACTATTGATCTCCCCATCCTTTTGAATAATAGAACTCAAATACTTAAAACTGCTCATCGATATTTCTTGACCATCTAGTGTCAAAATATTATAATCTCAGATTTCCTGTTTACTTAATTTACACTCTATATACTCTGTTTTGGTCCTACTTAATCTAAAATCTCAAGATTCTAGAGTTTGCCTCCATAACTCTACTTTTGCATTTATCCCAGCTCTCGTTTCATCGACTAGGACAATATCATCAGCAAATAGCCTACACCACGGTATCTTATTCTGAATAGCTCTAGTAAGCTCATCCATCACTATGGCAAATAAGAATGGACTCAATGCAGATCCTTGATGCAATCCAATTATGATAAAAAAAATTACTTGTTATGCCTCCACAAGTTTTGACATTTGCCCTTACTCCATCGTACATGCCCCTGATTATGTCAATATATTTAATGGGTACTCCCTTTTTCATCAATGTCCACCATAATACCTCTATTGGCACCTTATCATAAGCTTTTTCTAAATCAATAAAGACCATATGAAAATTTCTTTTCCTCTCTCAAAATTGCTCTATAAGTTGACGAAGAAAATGAATAGCCTCTGTCATCGATCGTCCCGGCATGAACCTAAACTGGTTCTCCGATATTTTAACATTCTGCCTTAACATGTGTTCAATTACCCTTTCAAAAAGCTTCATGGTGTGACACATGAGTTTTATTCCATGATAGTTTGAATAACTCTGGATATTACCCTTTTTCTTATAGAGAGGTACTAGGGTACTCTTTCTCCACTCATTTGACATCTTTTAGTTAGCCAGTCTTATTAAATAGGTTTGTCAGCCATCTCACGCCCACCTTTTCAAGTATCTCCATACCTCAATATGAATTCCATCTGGGCCAACAGTTTTTCTTGACTTCATCCTCTTCAAGGCCTCTTTAACTTCAGATTCGCTAATTCTGCGCATATAATTTCGGTTCATATCTTGGCACTGAATGGTAAGGTCATCCAAATCTTGAGTAGAACTACCATTGAACAATTTATCAAAATACTCTCTATATCTTTCTTTGATTTCGTCATCTCGAACTAAAACCTTCTGATCCTCATTTTTGACACACCTCACAGTACTTAAGTCTCTAATCTTTCTCTCCCTTATTCGAGCAATTCTATATATATCTTTTTCAACCTCTTTGATGTCTAACTTCTCATACACTTCTTTGTACACTTTAGCTCTTATATTCTGAACAACTTTCTTAGCCTCCTTCTTGGCTAGCTTATACCTCTCAAAACTCGTTCCATCACAATTTTTCTTCAAATCTCAGTAAGAGTTTCGTTTGATCTTAATGGCAGCTTTTACCTCTTCATTCCATCATAATGTATCCTTACATGGTGGAGCACCACCCGTGACTCACCAAGTACATTTTTAGCTACTCTTTTAATGCAGCTAGCAATTTTGTTTCATATTATATTGGGATCATCTTGGGCTTTCCAATCTGCTTCATGTACTACTCGATCTACAAAAACTCCTTGGTTACCTTCTTTTAGCCGCCACCACTTAATCTTAGGATCTAACTTACGTTTAATCTTTCTAAATCTCCTTCTAATCCAGATCTCTAAAATTAAGAGTCTATGTTGGGTTACTACACTCTCACATTCCCATATTATTGTCTAATAAATCATGCATTTAGTCTTATTTTTGTTTAATAAAATGCAGCCTCATTACTAATGGAGATGGAAAAGAAATGAGCCCAAAAGCCCACTTTAATTCTGATTTAATTAAATTTAAATCTAAAATAAAGATGAAGACAAATATTTAGGAGAATAGAGGCGATTCCAGCTAAAGATCAATACATATCAGGGAGCATCACATCAAATAAAACTAATTAATTCAGATTTATATGAATATCGAGTAGCTTTAGGATCACCGAAAATCAGATCAAAATCAGAGTTCAAATAGGAAATCCAGTTGGGCAAAAGGGGATGAAATCAAACGAGGACCAGTTGCTCCCTGAATGTGGCCATTTGGCCATATCCAAGCCGCAGAAACGCGGCCAAAGCCGCATTTTCGCAGCCATTTGGTTAAGATACGGGGAGCGTTTTGCTCCCCTATCGTCTCACACCTTACCTCTCCATTCACCTATAAATACTGCATTGCTCAAAGGAAAAAGGAACGATCAAGTAGAGTGTAATACCCTTGTTATGTAATACCCAAAATAAAATAAAATAAAATAAAAAGAGAAGAAATATATTAATAATAATAAAAATATATATATATATATAATAATAAAAATATATATTATATGCTTAAATAGTTTATGCCAAGTTTTGAACTCATATCCTTTTACCAAATCCTAGTATCTAAACCATAATGCCACATTGGTGTGTGGTTAGGTAGAAGATCTAAATTATTTAAACAAACCTAAAGCCAAATTTAAATTCCAAATTTGCAACTGAAAGATCTTAAGAGATCTTTAGGGATCTTTATCTTAACACCTGATTTCTTATCTTAACAATCTGATTGGTAAAAATTATAACCTAAAAGATCCTATCTTCTTATATTAACGTAACCCTCTTCTCCTGCTTCGTTCAAAAAAAAAAGAGAATGCAGTCAGAAAGAAATCCAAATCCAACATTTTTTCTTTTCCTTTACCTCTCCTTGAAATCAATTGTGACAGAGGAACGTGTCCAAGGGGTGGAGATTGAGAAGCAGGCTTAGGGAATCAATCGAAGTAAGTAAAAATTAAATTTTTATGAATTAAAAAATTATTTTAAAGTGTCATGATTAGATTATCTTTTCATAAATTTTCTGTTGAAGCCTACAAGATTGAAAGATTTTGATGATGGATAACAAAGTAATACAGATGCATTTGGAGCTCTATCTCAAGCATTTATACAGAGTTCTGATTGCTCAACCTCAGTTGAAGACTTTGAGTATTTTTGTGAATTTTTAGAATTATTGTTAAAAGCCTTGAGCACACACACAAATACCTATATAGTTGACTTGACCTCTAAGTATGGTCGACTAACCAATATCCTAGTCGACTTGATAATTTCCCCAGTCGATAAGTCCTACAAAAAAAAATCTCAACTCTCTGTTTATTGTCTGTCATCAGAATTAGTCGACTTCCCCTAAAACCAAGTCGACTAACCCTGTGCAAAACTGTGTTCTGTTATTGGTTTTTAACTTTCCAAAGTTAGTCGACTAATAAAGGGGTAAAGTCGACTATACTTAGACTGATACGGATAACAAGTTTCTGAAAACTATTTTTAGTCGACTAGATAAACAAGGTTAGTTGACTATCTTAAGGGTTAGTCGACTAGGCTTTAGGGGAGTCGACTAATTCTGATGACAGACAATAAACAGAGAGTTGGGATTGATTTTGTTGAAGGACTTAGTCGACTGGGAAAATTGTCAAGTCGACTATGATATTGGTTAGTCGACCATACTTAGAGGTCAAGTCGACTATATAGGTATTTGTGTGTGGCTCAAGGCTTTTAACAATAATTCTAAAAATACACAAAAATACCCAAAGTCTTCAACTGAGGTTGAGCAATCAGAACTCTATATAAATACTTGAGATAGAGCTCCAAATGCATCTGTATTACTTTGTTATCCATCATCAAAATCTTTCAATCCTGTAGGCTTCAACATTCTCCCCCTTTTTGATGATGACAACCTGTGTTTATGAAAACTCCCCCTACAGAGAAACTCCCCTGCAGTAAACAGGTTATAACAAATAGATATGTAACAAGTTAAGTGTTCTTGTTCTCCCTGCATAAAAAATATTTCCATATAACAAGTCTTAAGTGTTCCCTGCATTGCCATATCACAACATTACCAAATATGTATCACATATCCATTATCACAACACACATATATCAACACAGAATTTTCTCCCCCTTTGTCATTAACAAAAGAGAAATAGCATAGATCATAAAAAGATACATGAACAACCATTATTTTCAGAATAAAACAGAAAATGTCAAGTACAATAAAGACTAAAAGAGTCTTAACCAAAAAAAATACAAAAAGAGGCAAGAAATGCCAAAAACAAAACACGTAGCAAAGCCAACTCCATAAGCATCAAATGTCAGATCCGGGAGGAGGAGGTGGTGGAAAATTGTTCTTGAGGATATCCAAAATTTCCTTTTGAGTTGATGCAAAAGAGTCCATCTTCAGTTGCATACTCATAAAATGGTCCATCAGTAAAGATTGATTTGAGAGTAATGCATTCTGAGAGTCCTGAATGAATTGTTGTTTGGCGTGAAGAGACTCAATTTCAACAGAAAGAGAGTTGTAGAAGGCATCGGGATATGAAGGAGGTGGTTGAGATGAAGGGGGTTCAGTGAAAGGAGGTTGAGTAGAGGAAGAAGGAGCTTGAGTTGAACTTTGTGGAGGAGGAGAGGGAGGTTGTTGAGGTTATGGTGGAGGGTGAGAAAAATCGTGAAGTTTCATACGATGAAGTACGGCACGATCAAAAGGCTCAAAAACCTTGACAACACTCGTTTCGGAAGCAAGATCTATGTGAAATTTCCGAAACACATGTGATAAAAAGGTTCCATGTGGTAGGAAGGAGGTATGGTTCTTAACAAGAGTATCAAAGATTATCTTTACCCAATTGACTTCTAGTCCAGCCATGATGGCATAGACACAAGTGGCTAAATCACGGGAATAATAGTTATAACTCCCGATTTTAGGGCAAATGTTTTAGGCAAGGATACGACCAATAAGACGGGGAATGGGTTTCAATTTATTGTTAGACATAAGTAATCCATGACCTAGAAGAAATATATTTGATAAGACCTCCGCAGCATCCATATTAATGTCATTAATAGAGAGGCCGTGATAAGGAATTGAAAAAATACGACCTAAGAAAATCATCTTCTAGGGCAGGATTTTTTAGAAAAGCCCTAAAATCAGCTTGAGATGAGGAAGAAGATGGTGTAAATTTTACAAAATTAGTTTTTGAAAATCCAAGACCAACATGTGTAGGTTTGTAAATCTTATCTTTTGAAAAACCAAGACCAAAATGATTATTTGACATCTTTTGATAAGATAATAAATCATTTAAATTCTTTTTTTGTTAATGACAAAAGGGGAGAAAATTCTGTGTTGATATATGTGTGTTGTGATAATGGATATGTGATACATATTTGGCAATGTTGTGATATGGCAATGCAGGGAACACTTAACACTTATTATATGGAAATATTTGTTATGCAGGGGAGAACAAGAACACTTAACTTGTTACATATCTATTATCACAACACACATATATCAACACAGAATTTTATTAGTCGACTAACTTTGAAAAATTTTGTTCTTATAGTCGACTAACCTTCACACCTAGTCGATTAATAGCAGTTTCTAACTGTTGTGCAGTTGGTGATTTCTGGTGTTTTATCCAACGTTTTAAATTTCAAATTTGAATTGATAACTTTCCTAACTGACTATAGATTTCAGCTATAAATAAGGATGTTGTCCTAGGATCAATTCACCAATTCAAAACTCATGTTTTCAGCCTAAAAACTCTGTTCAAAATTCTGTCTTTCTGAAAACTTGCTTCCACTTTCTGTTTCTTCACCAATTTTTACTCTATTGTGAAGATTTCTGAAAGTCCACCTATGAAAGACCTTGTCCACAATCACATACAGATTCAAGGCATATAGGATCAATTGTAATCATTCAAAGAGGAGCATTGTACAAGGGCGTCTTCTTGATGTAGAAGAGAAGTTGTACAAGGTGTTTGTCTTCTTGGTGTAAGAGGAGTTGTACACATTTGACAAAGGGTGTTTTGTCAAGTGGTGTACAAGGTATTGGTTTTGGGTGTATCCAAATCAGGAAAGAAAAATCTCAAGCGGATTGCTTGGGGACTGGACGTAGGTCATAAGGACCGAACCAGGATAAATCTCTTGTCTTTACGTTTGTATTTTTCTGAGTTTTATCTTGTGAATTTTATTTCCTCAAGTAGTTTTATGTTATAAACACTATTCACCCCCCTTTAGTGTTTGTGTTGCTTGAATATAGATCCTACATTTTCCAACAAAAATTCTTAATTAAAGATCTAGAAAAAAATTAATTTGCAATAACAAGAATTTAATGATATAACATGATTAAAATTCTTTTATGAAACTTAAATCTCCCCTAAGATCTAGATAAATTTGTATAATTATAAATTAATGATAATCATGTTTAATTGATTCTTTTCATGAATTTTAGATCTTATCCAAAAAAATAAAAATAAAATAAAATTGTAATTTAAATTGAATTACCGTGCTTAGATTTCTCTTTCCATGAATCATTTCTTCATTAAAAACATCACCTTTGTTTAAATAAAATATATATTAGTAATATATTATTACCTAAATTAAATTATAGGAAACTTAAAAAAAAGAAAATCATTGGGCTTGCTCTCGGCCAAGCTGAGAGCAGACCCTGGGCCTGGTTTCTGGGCCATGCTAGAAAAAAGAAAAACATATGTATATATATGTATACATTCTGAAACCCAATCTCAGTCCAGCTCACTGATTTTGGGTTCTAATATATTTGACCTCGACCCAAATACAAAAACAGACCCGTTAAATTCTTGAAAAATAATTTTATTGACCAGATAAAAATTTGAAAAAAATAAATAAAAATTAGGATAATTATTTAGAGAACCCCTATCATCTACTGAAAAATTTTGGAATTATTTACGTGTCAAATTGTACTGAACCACTACCTTCTAAGTTGAAACCCACTATTTCAACTTTCAGACCCGTTAAGAAATTTTCATGTTTTTTTAGCCATTTAAACCCCACAAAAATCTGGAAATAAAAATTAAATAATCCTATAAACTCAATGCGTCATCATACAACCTTGTTTTAAGTTTGGACTATCTGTATTTAATTTAAAATACTGAATAACAACAAATAGGATATCTTATGTAAAATTCGATATATGTAAAATTCAATATCTTATGTTAAATTCGAATGTATTTAATGTAGATTCCTTAAATTGGTAATTGGATGAGAGATAAGCCCAGGTGAATGTTCTTTATTTTCTCATTAAGTATTTCAATATTGTTCACGTGTGCGTTTTATCCGGTCTATTTCTGTAAATATTATTTTACATCTTAATCATTGTTCAAACTTAATTGTGGTTCATACTTGTTAGTTAATAGTCCACGTCTACATGTATTAAATACAAAATAAATTGTCTTGTGAATAATTTTATATCTCTTTTAATAAACCTTGCATAATATTCTTCATCCTGGACATCATGATATCCCTTGAAAACTTGACTGACTATATATGACATCTACCTGATAACTATTGTATTTATGTTGTTGAAAGTTACTGGGAAAATATTATCGGACCGTAACACATGCATTGTTCCATTGTTCTACCATTTACACAGTAATATTGTCCATATTGTTATTGTTACATCATTGATATTGTTACTGTTACTGTATCGTCTCAGTAATCGAAATAACATGGATATTGATTATTATAAATAATAATGTAAATTGATAACTTACACTGGGATTGGAAAAATTGACGGAGGAGACAGCATCTGTATTTTGGGTGGACCTACGATACAGGTTGCACAGCCGAGATATGGTTCCACTGCAGGATTCCGGGGATGACTGACATCCCGTATTGTTCATATTGTTATTGTTATTGACATATTGTTATTGACTACCTAGCGGTAGAACCTGGTTCAGCGCCAAGTGATTGGGCCATGGTTCTAGATATATACGGAACCCACCTAAAACATGGACAATGTCTCCAACCATTCTGTTTCAATAATTTAGGACTTTGATTGACACGTGTGATAGGCGTAGTATGGGATGCGTCTATTAAAAGTGACAGTTGGTGTTCGCTGACATAATTAATAATGATAAACTGTTATAATATATTGTGACTGACCGTAATCACCTGACTGTACATATATATAATTATGATAGACATATGATCGTACCCATGACGGATTGTGTACCAAACTAGTGACATATGCTAGGTTACACATCTTGACATTAGTTATTTTCTTTTATCATGATGTCAGTTATATATCAGTCATAACTTTGTTCTTAATACTGATTATTCTATTATCTTTTATTTCGGTTTATCATGTTGTTATTGCTTACATTGTTATTATGTACGAACACCTTTCTCTTTACACACACACACTCATTAGGTCGCTTCTGACGACCCTGGATTCGCACGTCCAGGATTTTGGACACCTTCTTATATTGTTCAGGTATTCGTGTGATCGTACGCTTTGCGAGGAGTCTTGAGTTCTCTCTTTTTAATTTTCGATATTCCTACTTTTTTTATTTTGTCATTTCCTTGATTCTTGACATATTGGAGTCATTGCTTATTTTACTTCTTTATTCATCTGTTATCTAGTGTGGACATTTATATATTGTATTGCAGTGATATTAATTTATCATAATAGATTTAATTTTATAGCTTGCTAAGGTTACTTTAGGCTTAGCGTGTATATGTGGGATATTTTCCTCGCGTATATACGTCGCCGACTCTCATCGCGACTCCGTTTTCACGTATTTTGGGAAGCAGGGTGTGACAGAGTTCTTTTGGTATCAGATCCAGGCTCGCAAATAAAACAGACCAAGTTCATGCCTGTGACCTTAAAATCGATCGTGACGGAGGAACGTGTCCGAGGGGTGGAGATTGAGGAGCATGCTTAGGGAATCAATCCAAATAAGTAAAAATTAAATTTTTATGAATTAAAAATTTGTTTTAAAGTGTCATGATTAGATTATCTTCCTATGAGTTTTCCATCAAAATTTTTATTTAAAGATCTAGAAAAAAAATTAATTGCAATAATAAGAATTTAACGATATAACATGATTAAAATTCTTTTATGAAATTTAAATCTCCCCTAAGATCTAGATAAATTTGTATGAATTATAAATTAATGATATATCATGTTTAATTGCTTCTTTTCATGAATTTTAGATCTTATCCAAAAAAATATAAATAAAAAAAATTGTGCTTTAAATTGAATTACCATGCTTAGGTTTCTCTTTCCATGAATCGTTTCTTCATTAAAAATATCACCTTTGTTTAAATAAAATATATAAAAGTAATATATTATTACCCAAATTAAATTATAGAAAACTTAAAAAAAAAAGAAAATCGTTGGGCCCGCTCTCGGCCAGGCCGAGAGCCGACCCTGGGCCTGGTTTTTGGGCCAGGCCAGAAAACAGGAAAAAAATATGTATATATATATGTATATATATTTTGAAGCCCAATCTCAGCCCAGCCCACTGATTTTGGCTTCCAGTATATTTGAATCCAACCCAAATACAATAACAGACCGGTTAACTTCTTGAAAAATAATTTTATTGACTAGATAAAATTTTGAAAAAAATAAATAAACATAAGGATAAATATTTTGATAACCCCTAGCATCTACTAAAAAATTTTGGGATTATTTACATGTCAAATTGTACTGAACTACTGCCTTCTAAGTTGAAACCCTCTATTTCAACTTTCAGACCCGTTAAGAAATTTTCATATTTTTTTAACCATTTAAACCCTAAAAAAATCAGGAAATAAAATTTAAATAATTCTATAAACTTAATGCATCATCATACAACCTTATTTTAAGATCTGGACTATCCGTATTTAATTTAAAATATCGAATAACATCAAATAGGGTATCTTATGTAAAATTCAATAAATGTAAAATTCAATATCTTATGTTAAATTCGAATGTATTTATGTAGATTCCTCAAATTTGTAATTGGACGCGCGATAAGCCCAGGTGAGTGTCCTTTGTTTTCTCATTAAATATTTCAATATTGTTTCACGTAAGCGTTTTATCCGGTCTATTTCTATAAATATTATTTTACATCTTAATCATTATTCAAACTTAATTAGAATTTATACTTGTTAGTTAATAGTCCACGTCTACATGTATTAAATACAAAATAAATTGCCTTGTGAATATTTTTTATATCTCTTTTAATAAACCTTGTATAATATTCTTGATCCTAGACATCAAATACCCCTTGAAAACTTGACTTACTATATATGACATCTACCTGATAACATTGTATTTATGTTGTTGAGAGTTATTGGAAAAATATTATCAGAACGTAACACATGCATTGTTCCGTTGTTCTACCATTTACACGGTAATATTGTCCATATTGTTATTGTTACATCATTGATATTGTTACTATCACCGTATCGTCCCAGTAATCGAAATAATATGGATATTGATTGAAATAAATAATAATATAAATTGACAACTTACAATGGGATTGGGAAAATTGATGGAGGAGACAACGTCTGTATTTTGGGTGGACCTAAGATACAGGTTACGCAGCAAAGATACGGTTCCACTGCAGGGTTCCGGGGGATGACTAACATCCCGTATTATTCATATTGTTATTGTTATTAACATATTGTATTGTTATTGACTACCTAGCGGTAGGACCTGGTTTAGCGTCAGGTGATTGGGTCGTAGTTTCGGGTATGTTCGGAACCCACCTAAAGTATGGACAATATCTCTAGCCATTCAGTTTCAATAATTTAGGACTTCGATTGATACGTGTGTTAGGCGTAGTATGAGATGCGTCTATTATAGGTGACAGTTAGTGTTCGCTGACATAATTAATAATGATAAACTGTTATAATGTATTGTGACTGACTGTAATTACCTGACTGTACATATATATAACTATGATAGATATATGATCGTATACATGACCGGATTGTATAACAGACTAGTGACATATGCTAGGTTACACATCTTGACATTAGTTGTTTTCTTTTATCATGATGTCAGTTATATATCATTCATAATTTTGTTCTTAATATTGATTATTCTGTTATCTTTATTTCAGTTTATCATGTTGTTATTACTTACATTTTATTATACACGAACACCTTTCCCTTTACACACACACACACACACACACACACACACACTCATTAGGTCGCTTCTGACAACCCTGGATTCGCACATCCTGGATTTTGGACACCTTCTTATATTGTTCAGGTGTTCGTGCGATCGTACGCTTTTGTGAGGAGGCTTGAGTTCTCTCTTTTCAATTTCTGATATTCCTACTTTCTTTTATTCTGTTATTTCCTTGATTCTTGACATATTGAACTCAATGCTTATTTTACTCCTTTATTCAATTGTTATCTAGTGTGGATATTTATATATGTTATTGCAATGATATTAATTTATCATAATAGATTTATTTTTATAGCTTGCTAAGGTTACTTTAGGCTTAGAGTGTATACACGGGATTTTCCTCGCGTATATACGTCACTGACTCTCATTGCGACTCCGTTTTCACGTATTTGGGAAATGAGGCGTGACATAGAGAGTAGAAGTTAGGCATGTAATTAGTAACTTAGCTTTTTTGTTTCCTTTTATATAATTTTTATTTTATTTATGTAACTGAGAGGAGAGGAGAGTTTCATGGAGGAATGAGAGCAAAGCTTATACTGAGGGTGACACCGGTATAAGTTTATTCTTTCATTGTTATTTGAATCAAATCGAAGTTTCTTTTCTTCTTTACTCTTGTTTTTGTTTGCTTCCCTCTTCTGTGTTTGTGAATCCAAATGACTCCGATGGTCTCAAAGTTGCCTTGCACTTCCAAGCGCCATTGATAGCTTATGGTGATGGATAGCCATTCCTATGGTAGTGTAACTTGCCCCTTCATTTTGTAGTGTAAATCGGAAATGGGAAAGATCCTATTCGTCATACTTCGCTCGCCTTAAATAAAGGTACATCATCGACATGAGTCAAAGGTATGCAGGCGCCGAAGAGGTAAGTAAATATTTTTTAGGGTTTAACTTTCTTTCTTTAATTTTTAGTTTAGATCACCAAGATCACCATCTCTCAACTCTATTCATTATTTTTCACTTTCTTTGTACAAAATCATTTTCTATTTTTCTCCACCTTCTCAATCTACCACTTTCTTAACAAATGAACATAACTTATTTTACTTTTCCTTTAAAGAACTGAAAGAAGAACTTTAATCATTTTTGTGAACTAAAGAGAACTTACAAAAATCTTTCATCACTAGTTCCTCCTTGTGGATCACGACCCGCATAGCCACCCCCTATAGTGTTGTATTGAGCACTTGCACTTCTGCTCTGTATTCCTGAAATTCTGTATATTTTGTGCACAGGTTTAACTCAATCAATATGTAACGCTATTTTTATATATCACTTGTTATGCCAAAAATAAGTAACTTTTCATGACTTATTGTTCTCTCAATTATTAATTTGATTCCCAATATTATATCTGTAAAAATTTATTGTAAAACCAATTTAAAACTTATATTATTTTAGTCAATTTGTCTGTGATCACTCTCTTACAATCAAAGTGGTGAAAGCTTCTCTTTTATCTTATAAAGCTATATATGTGTATATATAATATGTGTACTTTCTATATGATGCTCTAAGTGGGTTTGAATTTGTTCATAGAAATTAGAATAACCTGAATCATCACAGTTACCGTCTAACCCATGGCGCATTGCAAGACATCACACCCACGTCTACTTCTTAATGGTGTAACCGACTACTTAACCCAAATTCTTGTGTGTGTCTCATATATACATATACATTTGTCGTGTTAGTGTCACGCTACTAATGATACTCTATTCAACTATCAATCTTCCTAAGTATTTCATCATTATTAATTGATGAATTAATTTATATTGCAAGAATGATTTAATTACAGAGTTGTTTTACCAATTAGCCGCCCTTTCTAATTGAAGCTTAATTCTTTCTAAATCCAATATAATTTTATATATTGTTCAAGTGTCATACAAGAATTTGGTACCTGACATGTTAGAACTAGTTCATAGGCTTACTTTATAGTATCTATCATAGGCTGATTTATGTGCACTAAATAAGTTCGAAATTCATGCCTCCACAGGGAACTTTCAAGTCTTCTCTTTATCATGGGAAAGCTACTTGAAGCGAAATAGGTGATAAGACTTGAATAAGGTATCCTAGACCAAAGAAAGGAAAGCACCTTTAAAAAAACACGATATATAATATCAAATGCAAGTGACGAATATATGCAGTATTCATAGAGTGTGACGGACAACTGCTTATAGTAGCATATATTTCATAGGAGTAGTATAACAATTTTAGCTTACTGAAGTACTAGACTAAAAAAAAAAAATTTTATAAATTCATAACAGCGCCCAAAGAGAAATATATTTAATACAATTTAATAGGAAGAATATTACTGGACTGGTTAGAAGACCAGATGGAGAAAAGTTTCTAACAACAAAGTCTATAAAGAAAAACTATTGGGCATTTATACAGAAACCTTCAAAAGATGTTCTCAAGAAAAAAGAAACGGACATTAACCATGAGCTTTAATCTTTTAGAAGTGTAATTAAAAACTATTGGATATAGATAGGCAAACTTCCTATATTAAAGAAACTTGAATTATTGATTTAAGCTTTTCCCTATTTCTATTTTACAATAGGATTATTCAAGTTGTTATCAAAACAAATAAGAAATCAATGAATGTTACCAGGAACATAAATCTTATAAACCATGGAATGTTTCAAGTCCGTCTATCATACATATACCTATATTAGAAAAACTTGAATTATTGATTTTAGCTTTTACCTATTTCTATTTTACGACACTCAATAGGATTATTCAGGTTATTATCAAAATAAATAAGAAATTAATGAATGTTATGTAAATCCAGGAACATAAATCTTATAAACCATGGAATGTTCCAACTCCGTCTAACATTATATATATATATATATATATATATATATTATATATATATATATATATATATATATATATATATATATATATATATATATATATATATATGGTAGTTTAGTAGGGGGTTCCGAGAGATTTAAAGTATGATGAATGGCTATTAAATATTTTATTATTCCTAATACTTCAATCTTGAATCTTAATTTCTTGACTTGGTTAGAATATGTGAATTACCCCAGTTAGCAAGTAATTTATAATTCATTTGCAACTCTTCACTTCAATGTCTTGATCCTTTCAATGGTTCGAAAATTCAATTAAAAGTCCACACTAAACCTCTTAATCAAGAGCAACGTGTGCAACAATCATATATGATTGATAAATAACCCACATTTATCGCAATTTACTTGCATAACTTATAATTGGACCCCTAGTTACACGATTAGCATTTTTTATAAGTATCTTGATCCCTATTGTGATGTATTATACTCGGCGCACGCCTTCTTCTCTTGATTAGCGGTTACATGATCGTAATCTGCATATGGTTAGCTTCTCAATGGTAACTAATTTATAATAATGATACTAGATCGTGGTTCATATCTTACTACAAAATTCTAAATCTATGGATTGCACCAATAAATTATAGCAACAACCCTGAATCTACTGGTAGTGCTTAGACAAAATCCCTATCACATACGTCTCCAAACGGGATGTGACATAACCAGTAATAGGTAGACACTTGCGGCTTTATATACCTTTTAGACAGTATATCACACACTATAAGTAGTTTGATTTAGTGGTGGTCCTTAGTAATGAGCTTGTTGTTTAAATACCTTTCATGGCTCAGTCTTTCCATACAACTAATGGAGTTCTTATAATAACTTTTATTCTACGTATTGAAATAGATCAAGGAAAGATTTATTAGAAATTAGACTCCACTACCTTTCTAATGATATAATATATGATAGGTTTTATTTAAACTAAACTACTCCAAATATTTAGAAACTCATCATTTATGAATGAGTTTGGCAGCAGGACAGTTTCAACCAACATGCAGTGTTTTAGTCATAACTTAAGGTACAAGTATCCAATAGAGATATGGTATGAACTGTTTAAAAGTATACTTGATTGTCTTTCAAATGGTATATAATATGATACCATTTAGCCCTAACACACTAGTGAACTGAACCCAATTTTACAGGTTATGATGTTTAACATATTTTTGCACCTTTAAGGAAGATCCATTATTTTAAGCAAAATAATTGTTTTGTCCAAGCATTTTTACGAGAAAAAATAGGGGAACATAGATTGAAGACTCCCTTAGATGTGATATGTTGATCATTACATATTCATAGGAATTTCTCTGAAATTTCAAAATTAACAAATAAATTTGGATCAAGACAGATCTCCCTCACCTAGATTTTCCACCTTCGTGGCCGCCGAACCTCCGCCGGTGCCATGATCACCCCTTCAACAGAGCAGAGAGAAAGAAAATTGAGTTAGGAGGAATCAAGATATTATTTTCCATTGATTTGCAAAGGGGAAAACTTACAATAAAAAGAGTTGAGGAGCTAAATTACAAGTATTCTTAAAAGATTACAAGTAGATCTCCTCAGAGAGTCTGGAGAAGTGTGCCGATAGGAGTCTGGTCAGCGCGCGATCACTTTGTCCCTTTGACGATGCGAGCGATGAGATTACCTTCTTGCCTGGTTCGGGAATCAGAGAATAGAAGGTTGATAGAACCCTCTTGCTACTTCTCAAAACCGCCTTCAATTAAGAATTCCTTCTCGCCTGGTTCCGGAAATTCCTTGAGAAGAAGGTATTAGGGTATCAGCACCCTGATTAGAGAAGCAATTCTCTATAAAGTCTCTGAATTCAAAAACGCACGGTGCATCGTGAAGAAGTCTCTGCTTGTGGAGTCTTCGTTTGCGCCTCTGCGTGGTGCTTTTTCCTTGTGCCCCTGGTGGGCTATTTATAAGGAGAGCAAGGGTATAATCGTCCCTTGAAAGTAAAGAAACAGATTGAATCAAATCTGTTTAAATCTGAAAAGTAGCCTTGCTGCGAGGCTAGGATCAGCTTCTGCGAAGCTAGAAATGGCAGGTCGGTTGGTCCTTCTGACCCGTTTTAATTCTTTCCATATAGTTGAAAGATCTCTCCTGATCCTCTACTCGTTTTAGAACAGTCAAGAGATTGTGGCAATCAACTGCCAAATTTGATCTCAGATTTGATCTTGATTGGATTTGATCTTGATTGGATTTGATCTTGATCTGGAGATTTGATTGGTCAAAGGTTGACCATAGCAGACCAGCAGCGGCGCTGCCCGCTTTGAACTCACAGCGGAGCTGGAGGCAGTATCTGGTGAAGTCAGAAAAAGGCTCTTCGGCGAAGCTACCACATACCCTTTCTGCGCTGTTGCGTGTGGCTTCAGGCGGAGCTAACTCTCTCTGCGGAGTTGCGCTTCAGCAGTTCAGGCGAAGTTATAAGTTAGCTTCCTGGCGGAGCTTTGAATGGCTTCAAGGTGAAGTTGGATGATCTTAGCCTCTCAGGCGAGGCTATCCCTTGGGCTCATGTAATGCTAAGTGCTAGCATCTTAGACCTGCTGAGGTCTGTTTAGAGGCAATCCGGGCTTACTGTCTGCTTGATGGATCAGTGGAGTCCAGGTTGCTTCCTTGTCCCTCGGAGATGGGTGAAAACTGGTCGTCAGCTTGTCTGTCACTTGTCTTTTATAAATGTCAACAAGTTTAGACATTATTCAGGCCAGTAAGAATCTTGTCTTTTTTAAGTGTCAACAAGACTCCCTTCAAAGTTTTCGAAAGTCTGCAATGGCTCAGACTTCGAAATACTTTGAATTGCTTTGATCGGTGGTATGTGAAGTACGAACGTCGCCATGGTGGTTGAGTTCAGCTTCGCTTTTAATCCTGCTATGGGATAAGTTCGCCGAAGAATCATGTAGATTCGCGTCTGGGTAGCTTCGCGTCTTAGCTTTCCTGAATAAGTTCGCTCTGGAACATCTGTTTCTTTCCCGAGGCCAACTGCTGTAGGCCGGTTACGAGAAAGATCACTCTTTCTCTCGCATTGATCGAGGGAGATATTCTCCCCTTGTGCATTTCCGAGGGAGGATATTCCCTCTCTTCAAGGCGTCTTCAAGGCGTAATAAACGCCTTTATGAGGGAGAGCGTTTCTTCCTTTGCACGGTTCCAAGGGAAACCGTCCCTTTTCTCAAGGCGCAATAAATACCTTAAATGCGCTCGTGCTTCCACGCTCAAGGCGGCAATGCTCAGGCCATGAGGCCTATAAATAGGACACCTGAGGTCCTTTGAAGAGAAGTGATCTGCTCTTCTTCTCTTCTCTTGGTTGAGAGAGATACTCAGATCTCTGAACTAGTGGGGATGCCCACTCTGGTTATTACCCGGCCAAGGACCGGTAAGTCTTGATCATTCAAAGACCTTACCAATGAACTTTTAGGGAGTTCATCTCCCTTAGTTTAGCTTTAGCTTTAATCAGCTGCTTTAGGGATTAATTTTCCTTGCTCTCCATTTAACTGATCTGCAGAGAAGGATTTCAGCATAGCTTCCCAGCGAAGCTATCATTTTGACTTGATCAAAGAAAGATCACTGCATGCGTGTTAAGTCCGCTACACAGGCAAAACTTGGGACTTAGTCTCTTCAAAGTTGAGCCAGTCTTGCCATATAGGTGGGGCTAAGACTGCGTCCCTCAGGATCAGTCTGGCTTAGCCATATAGGCGAGGCTAGGACTTGTCATTTGCTGAGCTAGCCCATCATCTCTGTGCAAGCGAGGCTATCCTCTACTTTAACTGAAAATCAATGCTTGACTGAATCAGATTGCTTCGCCTCAAAGAATTTGACTTAGCGCTTTTGCAGCTTCTCCTGTGTTTAACTGCTAATTTGTTCCAGTTTGCATTGCAGTGAGCTATGTTCGCCAATCTTGTGACCTGATGAAAGAAACCAGGAAATTTCCTCTTGCTTTTCTAGTTAAAACTTTACTCTTAAGCAGGAGGAACAAACTGGGGCAGCCGCTGTGCGTCCTAGAGGAGGTTGGCAGTCGCTTATCCGAGATGATCCACTTCGAGGCGAGGCTGGTAGCCGCTTATCCGAGATGATCCACTTCGGGAAAGCGGACGTCACCTGTAAGGTCGCGGATCTTCCCATTGCCAATTTTCATCAAAGAAGATCCAACCTGCTGGTGGCGATCAGTCCTTTGCCAATTTTGATTGCGGAGGTTCAACTTCCTGGGGGCACAATCTTTCCTGGTGGCAGCATCTGCCATTATGTGAAGGATTACGGCCTTGTGTAGGAGGAAGGCCTTTCGTGTCCAGTTGGTTTCGCTTGAAAGTAGATAAAACTACTTGTATGCCTCTTGAGCAAATGATTCTGTTGTATAAAACACAACCCTGATATAGTAGCATAATGTACCTTTCCTTTTAAATCAATGAAAGTTCATTTTCTGCTCATTTGATTTTGCTATGCCTTCTCTTTTGAATTGAGAACACTTGAATTGGTCTGGCGGAGCTAGACTTCACGCGAAGTTAAAGATAGAATCCTTTTTGAATCAGGAACGAGCTTCCAGCGAGACTAACATTTTCGCGAAGTTCGGACTGTGCTTTTGGCGGAGCTATAGCAAGCTTTTCGGTGAAGTTAACGATACGTCGCGCGAAGTCAACACTTGACTTATGGCGAAGTTAGCCCTTAGTGGGGCTGAATCAGCGCTTCTCGGGAAGGCGCTTTAGGCGCTGTTTCAAATTAATTTGAAACGGCGGCCTGTGCTCTTTACGAGGCGTCGTTTCAGACACTCATTGGCCAATAAAAGCCCCATCCGGCTGAGAGAGAAGACATTACTTCTCTTTGAATTTTTCAGAGTACTTGACTCTTTTTCCTTCTTCTTCTTTCCTCTTCATTCGAGAGTTTAAGAACTTTCAAGGTTCTTCAATGGCGCCCAAGAGACCTGCGGGAAAAGAAGTGGCAACTTCCGCAGCAGAGGGTCCTTCCCCTCCTCCGGTCATCGAACGACCAATCGCCGGTAGGGAACTTTCCCTTTTGATTAGAGACTGTCGTCTCTCTCTTAAAGCCAGTTTCTGGCTGTCCTTAAATGACTCCAACAAGAGATCAACCATGGTATTGTGATTTTAGGAAGTCCTATTCCCTGAATTTACCTTGATTTCTTGATTGGGGATCCAAGAACTGAAGAGTTCTTCTTAAGCTTCCAAGCGAAGCTATCCTTTAGGCGGTTCACATCCTGTTGAATGACAGGATACGAAACTGTCCTTTGAAATTTTGAGAGAGAAAGACCGTAATGCCCTTCTGACGAAGTTAGCCTTTGAGACTTTGTCGCATCCTATTGTTCGAAGCTAAGCTTCCAGAGCGAAGCTAACACTTGGATATTTTCCTGCATCCTGCCCTCGTGTGGGATGCGGAGTTACACTGCAACTACGAAGCTAAGCTTCGGGCGAAGCTATTGATAGGTAGTAAAAAGTGCATATTTATCACTACATTTACTATCATATTTTCCTATTTATTCTCTTAATTATGTACTATTACTAATGTTTTATTATTTATTGTGTGCAGGCCTTGAGTAATAAAAATAAAGAAATAAAGCCCAAATGAAGCCCAGAAGCCCAAAAAGCCCATGTGCAAGCCCATGTGCAAAATTTGCAATTACTAAAAGAAAAAGAAAGGGATGGACTTCTACTAAACCCTAATTGCTTGCAGGACAAGGCTATAGATAAGGGGAGAAGAGTGCAAAGATAATAAAATCGTTTAAAAGATTTGGATTTAGGCTAACTTGCTTCCTAAGTTATCCCGAATTTTCAAAATAAAGAGTCGGTACACAACTTCCAGAAGCATTTACCCAGATGGACGGACCAGAGGATGCCACGCGAGAAAGCGCGTGGCATTTAGCTACAATAGTGCCGCGAAAACGCGGCAAATTTCCAGTTTCCGCGGCAATCCAGAGGCGGTTGGCGATGCGTTTTCGTTGAGGAGTTGTACTGGGACTCTACTTCTTCCAGCTCCTATAAATACCCCTGCAGAGCAACAGAGAAGGGCGTCCAGTGCAGTACAGAAAACAAATCTAGGGTTTTTTCTTAGGCTAACTTGTAGATTATAATTTAGGTTTTTTTTAGTTTCTTTTATGTAATTTTTGTAACTGAGAGGAGAGGATACTTTCATGGAGGAAGGAGATTAAACTTGTACTGAGGTGACATCAGTGTAAGTAATCTTTTCTTCCATTGTTAATTGAATCAACTCAAAGTTTATTTTTGTTCTTCTATTCTTGTTTTGCTTTTGTTTCCCTCTGATGTCTTGTAATCCAAGAGAATCTGATAGCTTCGAGACTGCTTAGCCGTTGAAGTGCCCTTGATGGCCTATGGTGATGAACAAACCTTCTCTTGTTAGTATAGTTTGTCTTTTATTTTCGTAGTGTAGATCGAGAAGGGGGAAGATCCTATACGCCATGCTTGAATGCCTTCAAAGACAAGGTAAGTCGTTGCAACGGATCAAAAGTAAATAGGCCGAAGAGGTAAGTATGTTTTCTTTAGTTTTTTAGTTTTCTTTCTTTTATTTTTACTGTAAATCACCAAATTCCCAATCTTTTTCACACTTCTTCTTTTTCATTGTAAATATCATATCATTGTAAATATTACTTCTAGTTTCTCCATCTTCTTAATCTACCACTTTCTTTCTAACCTGACTTTAACAACTATTAATTCAAACACTTTAGAGAACTTACTAAACAAGCTTCTATCGCTAGTCCCTCCCTATGGATCACGACCCGTATAGCCACTTGCTATAGCGGTAGAATTGAGTACCTTGCACATCCTATTCTTAAATCTGAAATACTATATTTTATGTGCAGGTAAAAACTCAATTAAAATTTTGGCGCCGTTGCCGGGAGGGACGGTAAGTATTCTATAAAAAAAAACTAATTATTGATTTATTTATTATTTTGTTTGCAGGTTCGGAGAACAGGAAAATAACAGCAGAAAAGGACATATAGCAACTCTGTCCTCTGCCCTCGAAGGCAGAGCAGCAGAGCCTACTATAGAGCCGCGTTTCCAGGGCAATAGCCGCGTTTCCGCGGCCTGAGTAGTTCACTACTCACTCTGTTTTCTGCAAGTTGCTGCAAATTGCAATATTTGTTTACTGCTCTGTTAACTTTTCTCTGTGATCACCCTGCACACTGCTAATTAATTAACAGTAACCTATTTGTTGAAAAAAAATAAAAAAAATTAGACTCTTGAATATAGGCTCGTGTCTATTTAATTTTTAATTTCTGTTGAAGAGTGCTGGAGACAAAGTACATTCGCATTGCATATAGACTAGGAAGCACCTTTGGCTGATTTACTGCTTTTGAGTGAATATTTGTCTATTGCTTTACACGTGCACTAAATTGACTAAGGGCTTGTCCTATAAATAAGATAAGGTGGGGATTTCATCACCCTTCCTTGGCACACAAATAATCTCCTCACTCACTAGCCCAAGCCTAACTAAAAATGAGTAGACGTTGGCCCTAGGGACATCTCGGACTCAATTAGAAGATTATCCTAAGGGGGAACGGTGTTGGAATTTGACTCTTGCCAAATCAGTGTCTAGGAAGGGGATTGAGGGCCGAAAGCCCGAAGATTGGTGGTTATTTAATGAAGGAACGTCTTTGACGGAAAACCTCCCACCAATCTTGCCCTGACCTGGCTGATTAACTTGTAGTCAAAGTCTGCATTATACCTCCCGTGAACAATCTAACCAGTTAGGAGTCGTCTAGGTCATAGGTCTACCCTAACTTAGTTTAGAATTTTTTTGTTTTTCCTTTGTTTGCTTATTTTGTTTGTTTTTGTATTTTGTGATATGGCTTATAACAATAATTTTTCCAATTTTAATCCATATTACACACCAACCTTTTTTTCGGATATTACCAACCCGGCATATCATAACTTTGACAACCTAGTATGCCGGAGTGGTCTTATCCGAATGAATATAACCCAGCCCCCCATCTTATGATCATAATTTCATAACAATTTCAACTCTTCACAAAGTCCATGGGGTTTTGCTTCCCCCGAGTCCAATTTTCAACCAACTTGTCCTCCGTACCCACCTTGTCCACAAATATTTCCAAGATTCCTACTCAGATCCACCAGTTCAAAATAGAAAACCATCTATCTTGGAAATGATAAGTATGCATGAGTCCAAGCAACAATCACCATCAATCTTGGACATGATGATGTGTGAGTCCAAGCAACAATCACAGAATCTGACCAACTCACAATTTCATCACGATTGTCCCAACAACACTTCCTCTTTTCAAGTCCAATCACAACAAAATGATGTACTAATCGACTATGAAAGATGCTTGAAGCCATGACTCAGGCTAGAATCGATCGTGATCATGAAATAGATATGATGGTTCAGACTTTACGTTCCCACCGTTCGGCCATTTCTGATAACCATTCTGTTAGAGCTGAAGAGTCACGTTGTTTTGGAAAACAAGATTCTATTTCAGTACAATCATTTAAACTTGCCCAAACTCCAATTTTGAAAATAACATTGATAGTTTGGCAAGTTATTCATTTCCTGAAATAGAACTTGAGAATGATCCTGACCCTCAACTTGGTTATTCAATTCTACTTCCTGATCCAATAATGACTCCGGTGTCTTCACCTGATTTCAATTTTCTAGAGTCAACATTGGATCCTATGCCAATTCATTATGAAATTGAATCACCCATTTTTATGATCATATTGAACTTGACCAATTTTATATTTTTGAAAGTCCCATGGATAAATTGGCAAGTTCTCATTTTTATGACATTGAACTCAATGAGAAATGTGACCTAGATTCTCAAATCTGTGATCAAGTTCAAATTCCCGAATCAATATTGACTCCTGTTTTGTTACCCGACTTAGGTAATATTTTAGAGTCAGTTTTGATTCCCACACCTATCATTCCTGAACTTGAATCACCAATATTAAGTCACATTCCATTGTTGGAAAATAAATGTGGACTTGAGTTTCAACTTCTTGACTTGGACACACTTATTGAACCAAGCTCGACTCCTGAACCCTTACTTGATTTAAGTTTCTTTCCTGAGTCGGTATTCGTTCCCGTACTTCTGACGTCCAAGTCAATCATTCCATCTTTTCACACTCCATTTTGGGATAAGGCGGTTGACACAATTGACTCTGAAAATAATTATGAAATTTGGAAATTTGATGGGGTGGAATTTTTAAAAAATGTTCATACAGACATCATTTTAGTGGGTTATACAAGAAAGATTTCTGGTGGGTTCCTCCGAATTCCACGAAAAGTAGATTGGGCCACATTTCGTGGACCAATCAGACCACCACCGGAACCACCCCCTAAGGTAATATTTTCCTTCCCTTTCTTCATTTTCATGCATACATGCATTCATTCATACATTGAGGACAATGCATGAGATAAGTGAGGGGGAGGGTTTACTAACATACTAACCCAAAAAAAAAGGACAATATTTTGACTTATCTTTTGAAAGAAATCTAAGTTAGTCTTAAGAATTAGGAAAATCATTATTAGGATTTCTAAAAACTTGATTAAAATAAATAAATTGTTGAATTTTTAGGTATAGGAGAAAAAAAATTGAATAAGTAATTAGTCTTGATTTTTACCTTAATGAAATGTGCATACCTAATACATTTACATATCTAGGATTCTAAGACAAAGACTCTTGTGCCCTATAAAAAAAATTTTAAAAAAAAATAATAAAAAATAAAAAAAAGGAAATTCACTGATTAAGCTGGATACATGTGCCTCAAGAAGCATAAGTATTCACGCCTAAAGGTGATTTTATGCAATAAAGTCCTTAGTTTTGTGGCCTAGTTCACTCGAATTTGAGTCCGTGGGGTGTTTTTCTCACCCGGTGCCCTAAGACCAACTAGTTTGGGAGCCACCGACTTAAGTTCGCTACATGGGTGGATTAGAAAGCCTAAGGAAACTAAGAAAAAGTGCATATTTATATGTACTTACACATCTAATAGTCAATTAGTTAGGTATGAGGGCCTCAAGAAGCCTTTATGCTTACACGAAAGAAAATTAGATGAGTTATATATATTAAAAAAAGAGAAAAAAAATAATAAAGCGGCATGAGAGTCCAAGTTAAGGAATTCCTAGTAAAGATTCACAAGGATGCATATGACTTTTGGTAACGAAAAAGACTATACAAAAAATTCAGTTTTGATTCTTACCTAAAAAGGAAAACAATTTACTATATAAAGACTAAGTTTAAGAATGAATAAAAATGATAATCCTAAAAACTTATAGATTACTTAGTCTCTTCAAACGTATTTCAAATATTTTCCTTTTTATGGATTTTGTGGGTGTAATCCGCTGAAAACCCTCACGAGACAACACTCGTCCTCTAGGGTAACCTAGGTTTAACGGCTTGTTGCACATGCTAAGTGCAACCGTGATTCTACGAAAGTGAGTTAGGGTAGATTAATTTTTCTTTTCTTTTCCTCTTTCTCTTTGATTTTTACTCGAGGACGAGCAAAAAGATAAGAGTGGGGGTGTGATAGATAGTAAAAAGTGCATATTTATCACTACATTTACTATCATATTTCCCTATTTATTCTTTTAATTATGCACTATTACTAATGTTTTATTATTTATTGTGTGCAGGCCTTGAGTAATAAAAAAATAAAGAAATAAAAGCCCAGAAGCCCAAAAAGCCCATGTGCAAGCCCATGTGCAAAATTTGCAATTACTAAAAGAAAAGGAAAGGGATGGACTTCTACTAAACCCTAATAGCTTGCAGGACAAGGCTATAGATAAGGGGAGAAGAGTGCAAAGATAATAAAATCGTTTTAAAAGATTTGGATTTAGGCTAACTTGCTTCCCAAGTTATCCCGAATTTTCAAAATAAAGAGTCGGTACACAACTTC
>JAVJIF010021876.1:0-16562 GCA_038442645.1 Agave tequilana | reverse complement strand
AGATTTAAATAAGTGTATTCAGCAATTATTTGTGTGTGTTTAGAAATAGAATTTCCTCTAGTTGTAATATTAAAGTTAATCAATATCTTTTAGTCTTTAATTTATAGTTAAAATTGTCGAATAACTTTTTTCTTAAAATGTATGGTATTACGCAATTATGCGGGTGTGAATAGCCGCACTCGCACAATTGTCTTTTTACTTTGGGCCTATTTGTATTCATTAACTTTTAAATGATCCAGAAATCAAAACTTTTACTATTTACACCGTAATACACAAGAACTAGCAACATTGGCTGGCAGGCCCTGACTGCAGAAATCTTATGCTTCAATTCATGTATGAATTTTATTACAGCCATAGTAACTAACTTTGATGGCTTTCATGAGACCATCATAACATTATGATATAAATGCATCATGTATATCCCTCTTCCTCATGGGTTCCATCTGATTCTGAACCCACAATCTCTATACCAAATACAGTGTTATTATCTCCAAAATTTACAATTGAATCTCCCAACCAATATACAAAAGCAGGACACCAATCTAACTGGTACTCAATTCTCTCATCAGTAGGCCTCCTAATGAATTGAAACTTGCATCTCAGTCATTGCAGATGGCATTGAGGAGCACATGGGCCAGCATCAAGTCCACAAAATACTGATGCCCAATCTCTCCGTCTCTCCACTTGGCCTTTGCCGGTGCCCGCCCGTAGTGCACTCCGTCGCTGCACCGGTTGTCGTAATGCCAAGGGAATGTCATGTCGAATTCGTCCACCACCCCGCCCGTAATCAATCCTCTCCCCTTCAGTTTCTCCAACACCACTCCGTTGAACGCCTCCATCTTGCTCGGATTGAATGCCAGATCCCTTGCATATCCCCCAGTCGCAACGGTTGTCCGATAGAAAATCCTCGGTACTGCTAGCCCCTTCTTCTTGATATGCATCAAAATGTTCTCCCAAAATCTTGCCGCATACTCCGCTCCATCAGCAAACGCTCGAATGCTTCTCCAGTAGACTCCGTCATGCAATCCAGAATTTAAAATCATAACATCGGGCGCTCGGTCTTCTGAAAAGTAGTGCCACAACAATTGCCTGAAATGCTCATTCTTGAGCGATTCCAAGCCCAAGTAGTTGTTGGTGCCGTTCCAGTGACCATTGAAGATGCTGGTGATCCTCACCGACTCAGACTCATTCCTCTGGTTGGCAAATTTCATATCAAATCGCCGCGGAACTGATGGTATGCCAGTTAATCCCAGCACAAAATGGAGCAAATTCCTGATGGTGTCGACGTGATTGGAGTCGCCCCAGAAGAAGAGCCACTTGTTGTTCAAACACTTCCAAGCTAGATCCGGAGTGAAAATCTTGAAAGAGCAATGAGCAGAATAAACCAACCATTGCTCTCTAGGGCAGCCAACGGGCCGTCACACCACTGACCAGGACATTGGAAATTAGGCTCGAGACACCGGTACCGACCAGCATCATCGATCACGCATTGATCGTTTTTGGCGTGCCGGGTCCATCTCCCTGACCACAACTCACTGAGAAACTCCCAACTCCGACAGATGTTGAGCTCAGGCAAAGACACACTGCTGGTCCTATAGAAGCTTATCGCTATGCTCCTTAGCTCTCTCCTAAATTTAAACCTCTCAGGCGACAACTTGAGCCCTTCGAATCTCCGAAAAAGCAGCACAATGGTAAGAGTGTAATTACCGGCAAAGTCAGGGTGCACCTGGAGCTTGAAGGAGTAAGAGCCGTTGCCATGATCGGTTATGGGCGGCCGAGACTTCCAAGACTCGCCGGAGAGATCGGTCTCGAAGTAGTCTCCGCCGAGGCACCGCCTGTTTCCCAATTCGTCAAGTGCAGAGATGACAAAGGTGTGGACCTTGCCGGCAGCAAGCCTCAACCGATGATGGGGGATGCCGTCGAGTCCAGGCACGGATATGGCAGATGTCTGAGAGTCACGGCAGGGCTGGCCCCCAGGCGTGAGCCAGCGAGACAAGAGAGTGGATGTGAAGTTTGGGGGCACTGCGACTGAAATCCAACCAGTGGGGGCATTCTGAGAAGAGGCAGCAGAATCGATGGTGGGTGCTGCTGACTGTGTTGTTGGGCTTTCAGCAGTCTGTGATGATGGAGTTGAGGTTGAGGTTGATGGAGTCGGAATAAGGTCGGCAGCAGAAGGGGGGCGGCCGAGAGAGATGAGGGTGGCGTCAAGGAGGAAGGCGAGGATGAGGGCTGAGATGAGGAATTTGGGGATCAGCCACCGCGCCGGCGGAGCGGCGATGATCTTCTCATCAGCGGGTAAGGACATTTTTGGAAGAGCGTGCCAAAGGAAAAGGGAGGCTGGTACGTATGAGTCGCTAGCACAATAAAAAGAGAGCAACATCTAACATAACATGGGGTGGGTGTGTCTTTTATTGAGATGTGGGTCTGCTCATAATTATTGAGTATTGATATTTGGATGACGGAGAGAGATATTATTATTGTTGTTGTTGTTAGATACTCAAATCACATCACCATAAACCAGTGGGAATCCTAGGAGTAAAACGATAGGAACAAACTTTACATTACATTTTGGGGGTGGTGAGGGGGGGAAGAAGAGAGGGGGGAGAGAGAGAGAGAGAGAGAGGAAATAAATACATAATGTGTCGGCAGACTGGACCAACTAGATGAATTGAGTGAAAACTTTTCTGTTTGTTTTGTTTAGTGACTCTCTCAAGTCTGAAGCAACTTACACTGGAAGCTAGCAGCTGTTGGTTGGTTGGTTAGAATAGAGAGAGCATTGATTGCCAAATCAATTGTAGCCGACAAAGGATTTTGGCCACACTACAGTACACCGGGGTTGGGCTGGTGGGGGCTGGGGAGTTACAAGTTGTGCAGTATAGTTATTTTGTTTATTAATACTCCATTAGAAGCACCATAAAACTTCGATCAGATGAAGAACATGATCCTTTTGAAAAACAAAAGAAAGAAAAGATGAGTCGGTAGATCAGCAAATTTAGATCATCAAAACAGATTCAATCAATGTAAACATATTGCAAGCTTCCAGGCTGTATACAATCCACAACGTTTCCAGTACCTTTATAGTTTCTATTTTCACTAGTTACAAATCAATTGTCCTTTGATTTGTAATTTGCTACATAACACTGGGTATGCGCAAAATGATATTTCTATCAGATCAGCATTCCAGCATTTTTTTTTTTTTTTTTTGGGGGGACAGTTTTACCTGTTATATTGTTTCAAACATGCATTCTACTAAAGTTAGAAAGCAGTAATTAGGGAGTTCTACATTAACTATGACAGTTTAAATGTCAACAAATAAGAGCCTTGAGAAGGAAGACAGAGGCGCCTTTGCCTTCTTCTGAAAAAACTAAAATAAAATGTGTGCAATCCTAACGGAAAGGATTACCAATCAAATCAATGAACTAAATGCTTTTTCCCGGTAACTTTGAAAGTATACTTGTGTGATGGTATCCTATTTTTTCAAAGTTGTTAAGGTTTTGTGGGCTTGAGATGGTGGTCCTTGTGGGTGTCAATGTCATTCTTTCTTTTGGGAAATACAAGGTGAAAGTGAATTGAGCACTGATCTGTTTTCTTGCTATCAATTTTCATAGAAAGAAACATTTCTGAGGGCATGAGCATTCTACACTAAGGGGCCGTTTGTTTCGCGTAAAACTCCGTAATTCGTAAATGACTTACTACCCAGTTACAACTACGGTGTTTGTTTGGACCGTAATTCGTAAAAGACTTACGTAACTCAACTAACACTCACTTGCAATCCAGTTATCACTCACTTACAGCCCAGTTACAATTAATTTTGTGGTCATACAAATTTGTAATATTTTTATATTAATATTAAAATTTTTTTAATATTTAACTTTTTTTAATATTTATTTGCAGTATTAAAACTTTTAAAATCACCAAATAGTTAATTTTGTGGTCAACTTTTTCACTTACGACTTATACATTACGACAACCAAACACCGTAAAGTACAATACACTTTCCCACTTTACAATTTTATATTATCAACCAAACACCGTAAAATTTACATACATGTAACTCATTTACAATTGTAAAAGACTTTACCAATTACAACTACGAATTACGGCCAGTTACGACAACCAATTACAACAACGAAGTAACCACAATAGATAATGATTGAAGAGTGGATGGAATCTTCACTTCAAGGTCGTATTCTCGTGTTGCTCTTCTGCTGTTGAATTCCGGTGTGGGAACTTCCCTTCCTAGTGCAGAAAAAAGCCGATCCAGTCAAGCCATGACCAAATATTTAACATTTCATAAGAAATATGCATCAAAGTTTATCTGAATCCTATATGCAATGACGAACGTACGTGCATGTTCGGGTTCTCACCACAAAGGAAGGCGGTTTCTATTGTCTTTGTCAACATGTACAAAGTCACCATTAGTCAGTCATCGCACCAAAATGGGTCAGGTAAGCAAAAGCAGCAGTTTCAAAAGCTGTATTAAAGAATTGGCACGAGGCTATGGGCCACTGGGAGTAACCTCACAAACATTTTCTTCATTTTCACCTGCTGAAGTAGCACATATTGATTTACAGACCTCTAACTGAAATATATGCCATCAATGGCTCTCTCAAGAGTTAACATGAACACACTGAGAAACACAAATTGAATAGAATTTCTCAATAATCTGTTTAAGCTAGTACTTGAAATTGTCAGTTGGAGGGGTGAGTTAAGTGAACCTCCTGCCTTTATGCAATTCACATCTTTTCCTCCCGGGAACTGGGTTCCTCACACATGTTGAACCATCTCTGATGGGGACATCTCTTCAGGATTGCGATTCTACACCAGGAGGCGTCGTCGCACACTTTCAGTTTGGTTCGATTAGGGCTGGGAAAGTCGATTTAGCTATTTTTCCTTTTATTGTAATTTTTATTTATTTGGCAATTTCTTTTAGTCCCATATCGGTTGTAATGAGATCTTTCTGTTGATGTAGGTCTATTTAAGGCCAAGACTGGTATTGTTATTGATAGTTTTTGGAATGAATGAAAATTGCTTTTAAGCTTTGTAGCCTGTGTGTTTTAGGTGAGAAACCCTAGGGAGAGAATCCCGCCCCGTTCCCCGTCAATCTCCCAAGCCAACACACACAAACAGCTAAGTTCTTCTCTCCACAAAACCTTCTATGCTTGACCTGGGAAGCATCACTGTAATCCTTCGCCCTATATGTTCCTCGCACCTTTTTCTGCCAGACACTGGCTTCCTCCTGCAAACATAACCATCAGAGACCACTACACAGTTATCTCCATCCTCTTCAATCTTCTCGGATTCTGTGCTTGTTGGTAACTTCAATTTAATTCCAGTAGCTTTCAGCCCTTTATGCTCCACACCCTTTTTTCTACCCCAAACTGGTCTGATTTTACACATTGTTGCGCTCTAATAGCACCTAGCGCCTATCCTTGGCAACAACCAACTTGAGGAACTCAAGCAACGAAGATAGACACGCCGGAGAAATACCCACACGACAAGAATAGAGAACCAAGAGAGAAAACAAGGCAACACAATATTAACGAGATTCGGTAATTTGCCTACGTCCTCGAGACAAGGGAGAGAGAGTATTTTATTGATTCAACAATCAATTACAACTTGTTCCTTACTTACAAGGAATTTCCAAGAGGATTTTCAGAAAGATACTTGCGATGCCAAGAGGGATTTGCAGTGGGATATAATTCATGAGGGCTTTAACCCTTATTTATAACCAGAGAATCTCAGGGATTTAGGAAATCACAATTGGATTCGACCCCAAAACAGAAAAAGAGTCTGAATCCGTTCAGGAGAAGCGGTCGCGCCTGTCGATTGACCGGCCGATCGACCATGTCCCTCAGTCGACCGATCGGTCGACCGGGACCAACAGAACCTCAAAGGGTGTCCGTCGATCGACCGCTTCGGTCGACTGGGCGGTTGATTGGGCCGTGCTTATACACGTTGTGCACACATGTCTCCTGGCCTGCTGCGAGCTCCGTTCTCACTCCTTTTGGCTTCCGATCTCTGCGCTATTTCTTCCCGATGAGTTTAGAAAACTCTTCTGATGTCTTTTATCTCCTTTATCTCCTCTCTTCCTACAATTCTCCACCTCGATGAAGATTTTTCAAATTTGAGCTGAACTCCAACGACCATCTGGTGAAATCGACACACGTTCTTGGCGAAATTGATACACGATCTCGGCTTGAGCCCTCCGAACGAAATCGACACACGATCTCGACGAAAACGATCCGAACAAAATTGACACACGATCTCGGCGAAATCGATACACGATATCGACTTGGCCAATAGACGAAATCGGTTCCTTCAAAACGAATCGCCAGCACACATACAATTGATTTCCACTGATCACATCAGATCCAAATTGAGTTTGTCATTGCCACTAGCAACTCTCTCCAAACCCCAATATCAATTGTAAGATTTTAACTTCAGCTCAGCTATCCAGTCGGAATGCACCATACATGCCTTCCCATCACTCCACCGAAGAGAAATATCATATGAGCCGACCAACGAACTTGTCTCCAACTCAGCAACTAATGAAACTTTATTCCAAATGACCTCAGGAAGAACCCACTATGAGCCAATGTGACTCTCCAACTGACTGGCTTTCTCCAGTCCAAATGTCTTCAAGACGGTCCAACCAAATCTGAGTAGAGCACACCAAACACTAACATCAGCTTCAACAAACTGGATGCACACCCCCTTATGCAAGCTCAACTATCTTCTTCACAGAAGATCAAACGTTCATCGAGATCACAATACTTCACCTCTATGTGAAGTCCAACTCTTTAACTCTACGTGAAGTCCCAATCAGCTTCTCGAGAACCCAAATAGCTTCATACAGGCTGCGTCACCAAATGGCTGTGCCTTTATGGCTGCCTACGTTCCTTACCCAAGGGATCAATCCAATCGTAGTTCATTGAAATGAGTTTCACTGAGCTCAAACTCCTGTGACTGAATCTTCAGCAGCGAACCAATCTGGCTGAGTCACATAAACCTCCTTACTACTGTCATGGAGAACAACGGCCTTCAACTTGAGCTTGTCACAGTCACCAATTTGAGATTCATGATTCTTCACCCACCTTCGTGGTTTTTTCTTGGTTCCAATGACTGCAAATAATTCAATATTCTCATCAATGTTTTCAACTTGTTCAGCATCAAAACTAGCTACATGATCTCCACTCGGTGTCACATCCGATGAAGTCCTCACTAATACTGAACCAACTGGAAATGGTGGAGTAGTATCAACCTCCATGCGCTGCGATACATTCTTGGTCTTCGTCCTCTCTACCTGCTGAGAGACGATAGTGAAAGTACACCTAGAGGGGGTTGAATAGGTGTAATGCTAATCTAACGCCAAACGATGTAAAATTTAAAGCTTAATTGTTAATACACCACGTGTAACCAAGAGTGAGTCTGAATTCCCGCTGAAGAACTCTGAAACTACTCCTCGAGATTCCTCTAAACTAAGAGTTGAGGTACTTCAATAACTCTCTTGGTTGAATACAAGTGTGAGCACACAAACAATATAAGCATGTATATGATATGAGCAATATAAAGCAATGCACGATGAGAGAGAGAGAGAGAGAGAGAGAGAGAGAGAGAGTTGAGAGATAGTGGATCAAACGCAAACACTAGGATATGTTTCATGGTTCGAGCCACTGCTCTACGTCCCAGCCTTCACACAGAAAGATTTTTACTATGTCCACACATAACCTTCCACAAAGGGACCTCCACTGAGGAATTGCAACTCAACATCGGGAGTACACAACTCCTCTCAAACACAATCACCTCAATACAAGAGAGAGCTCAAAGCAAAAAAAGAAATATACTTGGTGATCGCAAAGATAAAAAACTATCTCTTAGTGATCTCAAAAGACCACAAACACAACCTCTTACAATACAAGATCGTAGAGGATAGATTTGAAGTGAATAACTCAAGTATGTGAGTAAAATAAAGTATTTGAAAAATAAAACACAAAGAAAACACTTGGGAAAACTCTAAAAATGATATGAAAATTTTGGACAAGAACTGGAATCTCAAAACTTGTTTTCTTTTAATTAAACTTTGAAAAAAAAATAAAGATAGAGATATTAAAGCTCTAAATTTTGTTTTGAAAACTTGTTAAAAACTTTGTAGATGATGAAAAATATCTCTAAAAAATATTGTCTAAAACAGGCCTCAAAGACCCATATTTATAGGGGTCAGAAAATATAACCGTTGGGGGTCCATAACACGTAAAAAATGACATGTCAGTCGACTGCCCTGTCGACCGGCCAATTGTCAGATTTCTAACCGTTGGGGTTATCGGTCGACCACCTCAAAGTAAAAGCCTATCGGTCGACCACCGGTCGACCGTGGCCAAAACCAGAGAGCAGGCTTCTCTGATTGGTCGACCGCTCGATCGACCGGGGCAAAATCTAGAGAGAAAACTCTCTGGATCGCTCGACCGCTAAAGCCTGTGCACATCTATGCGCGTCGGTCGACCAGTCAGTCGATCGTTAGCAGCCCAAAAACTAGGGTTTTAGGTTAAAATATTAGTCTTTTAAATACCTATAAAATCCCATAAAACTCTATTAATTTCATAAAAATAAGTTCATGTAAATATTTAAAGTACAAATATGTGTGATCAAAATTCAACACATATTACAAAATATTTGAACTATTTTTTAGGCTTAGAAATTTAGTTTTAAATCGAAAACCGTATTTTTCAAAAACACGATCTATAGAACTTGACTCCATCTTGAGTTCTAGTGCGATCTTGACGCGCGGGCTCTTGAATCAACCCGTGTTAGCTCCAAAACTGACTTTGAATCCTTTATTGAAGCTCAACACCTACTAAGATCTTTGATCAATATCTGAAACTTATTAAATAAAGATTATTAGTAACTTAACTTCATAAGTTAGTCATCATCAAAACTAAGGTGAAGGGCCTTTGGGCCAACAATCTCCCCTTTTTGATGATGACAAAACTTATGAGGTTATATATGTATGGATTAAAGATAAGCTTCATAAAAGCTCTCCCTTAACTCATGCATAGTCATATAACACAAAGATATGCAATGTAAGCTCAAAATACCAATAAATAATAATAAAAGATATGCAATGAGAATCATAAAAACATATGTATATATGCATAAATAATTAATCAAACATGTATATATAAACCCAAATCTTTCCCTCTTTTTGTCAGTCATCAGCAAAGGGTTAAGAAAGACAAATAATACCAAAAAAAATATTTTAAAATAAAATTTTGATACCAATAAAGACTATCAATTGAAAAAAACTAATTGAAAGAGAAACAATCTTTTTACTAATTGAAATGAAACAATCTTTTTACCAATTGATACCTACAGAAAGAAATGATACCAATTGAAAGTAAAAATCAAATTTTTAGGTAAATACTAAAATTATTTTGCAATAAAGATACCAATTTGAGAATAATACCAATCAAAGATTACTGATACCAATATTGAAAATGTTAGCATTTTTCAAAACAAAATATTTTTCTTCATAAAGAGTGAGAGTAAGATACCAATTGAAAATAAATATGAATTGAAAGATAAAACAAGAATTTTTCTCCCCCTTTATGAAATACCAATAAAAATAATGCATAAGTTTGTACAAATATCAATTATTATTAAGAACTAAATCAAGTTTAGTATGAAATTAATTTGTGCTAAAAATATAAGTGATCCACAAGTTTTTCTGAATTGGCTACACAACATGGACAGATACTTCACCCGGTACTCACTATCAGAATTGAAAAAAGTCAGGTTTGTAGTCACGAAACTGACTAGACAAGCGAGCCAATACTGAATCGATGTGGTGAAAAAGCGAGTACTCTGTGACCAGGAACCCTTACTTGGTCTTATATGAAGGACAAACTCAAGGGTAAATATGTGCCATCAAATTATACAAACATCTTCTTGACAAATAGCTCAAAATTTCTCATGGCAACAAATCTGCCAAGGAATATGTTAATGAATTCGATGAGTTTCTCAATTGTTATAATATCCTAGGCAAACATAGTGACATCCAAGTCTTTTTCTAATTTTGTGTTAGACTTCGAATAGACCTAAAACATGAGCTTTGTAAACGTGGAATCACTAAGCTTAAAAGGGCTTACGCTTTAGTCCAAGACTTAGATATTCCTAAGTTGAGTCATGCATTTAGGAGTCAGAATCATCAAGCCCCAACATTCAAGTCGACTTTTGTCAGTATCCACACTAAGTTCATGCACAGAGACCAACATACAAGGTGAACACCAAAGACAAAAGTGCTGAAGGTAACGTTAAGGGCAAGAACACTGAACGGAACTTCTCTACACTTAGTCCTATAATCAAATGTTACAGCTGTCAAGGTTATGGGCATATTGATGCCAACTGTCCAACCCATTTAAGATTGTCATCATTGACAGAGTTTTCATTGAAGCCCCTAAGCTTGATAGTATTATCTCCCTGAAAGTCACTCCTGTGATTAAGAAATTTAGTGTTGTATCCCCGGCTGCCACAGTTATTGTTCCTTTTGTTGCTACCGCAACTATCGTTCGCCCTTTTTCCTCTCCCAGCTCTATTGTCGACACCACCTTCTTCGCTTCAACTACTGTTGACTTCTACTGTCATTATCTGCTCTGATCGTCTACCTCTTCCTCCTCTATTATTGACACCCTCTCCTGTGATCACAGAGATTATCGATGTCCTCTCTAAAGAATCTATCTGCCAGGCGAAAGAATCAAAAGACTCAGACCTTGACGAAACGATTACGGATGATAACATTTAGGAGTCCAGTACTTTAAGTCCTCTTGAAGTCATTCCAGACATTAAGAAGTTTACTGATGTCTCTCCTAAAGACAGTGCCGAATCTCCCTGAAGTCAACCCTATCGTCACGGAATTTATTGTTGTCTTTTCTGAAGACCTCCCAGATAAACTACTACAAACGCGTGATATCCAACACGCCATTGAGTTAATCTCAGGAGCTAATCTTCCCGACTTGCCACACCCTAGGTTAGATCCTACCAAACAAATCGAACTTAAAGAGCAAGTTGATAAACTGTCACTAGAGAACAAACAACAGTGCCTTATCTCAATAAACACCCATGTATATGAGGACAAATTTTGGAGTTATATAGTGGCAAAGGATGTTAGTCGGATAAGGGATAATATCATTTATAGTCGACCCATGTCTGACAGTTCAATGAATGCCGATATGAAAGAATCTCATACTTTTCAGTTTATCAACTTTTCTTTCATTATGGTTAGACAAAAGGACACATTCATTTAGTCTTTCCCTGTTAGAAAATCTCTTGACATCATTTCTCATGTAACAGGTAAATAGTCATGTACATTTACGATGGTGCGCCTAATAATCCCTTTTGATAGAGGTCGATAAGATTGTTGATATGCCTAAATTTTTTTTCGTCCAATAGGGGGCTAAGTTACCTTTTTGCATAAGTTAGGAACTAAATAAAGCTCTCTCTGCTACTATTCATTATAGAGTCTTTTGCGTCTGCATATCTGAGCTTGCATCATATTTTTTATACACGTGCACGATCTACACACATGAAAATCAGTGATATATTTGATCAATGCAATGCTAACTGTAATTTATAAGCTTATGTCAGGAAGTTATTTAAAACTTTTAGTGTTGATAATTTAAGATGGTTTTACATGTTGTAGTGTCAGATTTTTCAAAATCTTGTAGAAATTAAATTACAATATTCATGTTATATATCTTTAAAAGATTTTGAAATTAGTTATATTTTTAATGTTGGATATTCTGTGGATTACAGGTATTTGATTTTAACCCTAACAACTCACTGATTGTAAGCCTTCCCTGAATCATTTTTTGAGAGTCCAGACACTGAGTCCATTCCTAGATATTCATCCCAATACAACAGTGAAATGTGATAAAATTTTAGATGATTAAATTATCTGGTGTATTCTAATGATATCTGATTGTTTGAAATGAATATTACCTATTAGTGTTGAGTTGCAGCAGGTAAACCAAGTTGTGTTGAAGCGTTACAGGAGCTTTCTATACCAAACTCGACGGAGTCGAGTTTTCTCCCATGGAGAATATTGTGGACATCCGACGACACCAGAGGCGCCATGAGTTATTCATTTTGTTAATTGAGTTTGTTTTTTTTATATATTTGAGTCGAGTATGTTTTTTTTATTTTGTTATCTTTCTTTTACTAGTTTTGTAGTAGTTTTTAGCCCTACATCGATTATGTGGAGAAAAGTCAGAGTCTGTAAGCACAAGGTCCAATAAGTTGTAGAATAATGAAAATTGATTAATGAAAATTTTGAATTTTTTTTTTTGAAAATTTAAAATGAGATTGAGTGTGAAACTCTATTTCAAAATAGGATTGTGAGTTTGAAGCCATATCCTAGTTATCCCTCCAAATCTAATCCTTTATCTCCTCTCTCAAATTCCAATTACAAAAATCTTATCCTAATTATTTTTTTTTCCCACTTGTCAAACCCCTTTGAGTTCATTAGGGGCTGATAAATAATCAGAGTGGCCTCAGTTTGCTCTAGACCCGCACTGCTTGCAGACATAAATGAAAAGGGAAGTGCAATCCAAATAGGATGATAAACGTGTGCAAATAGAACAAATTGTAATACGCCTACCTCGTCAACTACGAGAACCCGCATTGCCTCAAGCTTAAACACATGTTTCTCAAGCATTTGAGTCAAGCTTCCAATAGTAGCAACTACTATTTCTGGCGGCTCAGCCTGAAAGAATATTGAATTTTGGTTAAATATGCAGGGAAAAAAACAATTATACAATGAAAGTTGAGCAAAAAATTTTTTGATACCAATAAAGACTATCAATTGAAAGAAACCAATTGAAAGAAAAACAAGCTTTTTACTAATTGAAATGAAACAATCTTTTTACCAATTAATACCAATAGAAAGAAATGATACCAATTAAAAGTAAAAATCAAATTTTTTAGGTAAATACTAAAATTATTTTGCAATAAAGATACCAATTTGAGAATAATACCAATCAAAGATTATTAATAACAATATTGAAAATGTCAGCATTTTTCAAAACAAAATAATTTTCTTCATAAAGAGTGAGATTAAGATACCAATTGAAAATAAATATGAATTGAAAAGATAAAACAAGAAATTTTCTCTCCCTTTATGAAATACCAATAAAAATAATGCATAAGTTTGTATAAATATCAATTATTATTAAGAACTAAATCAAGTTTAGCATGAAATTAATTTGTGCTAAAAATATAAGTGATCCACAAGTTTTTCTGAATTGGCTACACAACATGGACCGATACTTCACCTGGTACTCACTCTCAGAATTGGAAAAAGTCAGGTTCGTTATCACAAAACTGACTAGACAAGCGAGCCAATACTGGATCGATGTGGTGAAAAAGCGAGTACCCTATGGCCAGGAACCCATACTTGGTCTTATATGAAGGACAAACTCAAGGGTAAATATGTGCCATCAAATTATACAAACATCTTCTTAACAGATGGCGCAAAATTTCTCATGGCAACGAATCTGCCAAGGAATATGTTAACGAATTCGATGAGTTTCTCAATCGTTATAATATCCTAGGCAAACATAGTGACATCCAAGTCTTTTTCCAATTTTGTGTTAGACTTCGAATAGACCTAAAACATGAGCTTTGTAAATGTGGATCACTAAGCTTAAAAGGGCTTACGTTTTAGTTCAAGACTTAGATATTCCTAAGTTGAGTCATGCATTTAGGAGTCAGAATCATCAAGCCCCAACATTCAAGTCGACTTTCTGTCAGTATCCACACTAAGTTCATACACAGAGACCAACATACAAGGTGAACACCAAAGACAAAAGCGTTGAAGGTAACGTTAAGGGCAATACACTGAAAGGAACTTCTCTACACTTAGTCCTATAATCAAATGTTACAACTGTCAAGGTTATTGGTATGTTGATACCAACTGTCCAACCTCATTTAAGATTGTCATCATTGATAGAGTTTTCATTGAAGCCCCTAAGCCTGATAGAACTATCTCCCTAAATTCACTCCTGTGATTAAGGAATTTAGTGTTGTATCCCCGGCTGCTACAGCTATTGTCCCTTTTGTTGCTACTGCAACTATCGTTCGCCCTTTTTCCTCTCCCAGCTCTACTGTCGACACCACCTTCTCTGCTTCAACTACTGTTGACTCCTACTATCATTATCTGCTCTGATCTTCAACCTCTTCCTCTTCTATTGCTGACACCCTCTCCTGTGATCACAGAGATTGTCGATGTCCTCTCTGAAGAACCTACCTACCAGGCGAAAGAATCAGAAGACTCAGACCTTGACGAAAAGATTACGGATGATAACCTTTAGGAGTCCAGTACTTAAAGTCCTCTTGAAGTCATTCCAGACATTACGAAGTTTACTGATGTCTCTCCTAAAGACAGTGCTCCGAATCTCCCTGAAGTCAACCCAATCGTCACGGAATTTATTGTTATCTTTTCTGTAGACCTCCCAGATAAACTACTACTAACGCGTGATATCAAACACGCCATTGAGTTAATCTCAGGAGCTAATCTTCCCGACTTGCCACACCCTAAGTTAGATCCTACAAAATAAATCGAACTTAAAGAGCAAGTTGATGAATTGTCACTAGAGAACAAGCAACAGTGCCTTATCCCAATAAACACCCATGTATATGAGGACAAATTTTGGAGTTATATAGTGACAAAGGATGTTAGTCGGATCAGGGATAATATCATTTATTGTCGACCCATGTCCGACAGTTCAATGAATGCCGATATGAAAGAATCTCACACTTTTCAGTTTATCAACTTTTCTTTCATTATGGTTAGTCAAAGGGTTGCATTCATTTAGTCTTTCCCTGTTAGAAAATCTCTTGACATCATTTCTCATATAACAGGTAAATAGTCATGTACATTTACGATGGTGCGCCTAATAATCCTTTTGATAGAGGTCGATAAGATTGTTGATATGCCTAAATTTTTTTCATCCAATAGGGAGCTAAGTTACCTTTTTGCATAAGTTAGGAACTAAATAAAGCTCTCTCTGCTACTATTCGTTATAGAGTCTTTTGAGTCAGCATATCTGAGCTTGCATCATATTTTTTATACACGTGCACGATCTACACACATGAAAAATCAGTGATATATTTGATCAATGCAATGCTAACTGTAATTTATAAGCTTATGTCAGAAAGTTATTTAAAACTTTTAGTGTTGACAATTTAAGATGGTTCGGATTCGTCCGAAACGGTTTCCCGGGAAACCGTTAATGATTACATGTTGTAGTGTCAGATTTTTCAAAATCTTGTAGAAATTAAATTACAATATTCATGTTATATATCTTTAAAAGATTTTGAAATTAGTCATATTTTTAATGTTGGATATTCTGTGGATTACGGGTATTTGATTTTAACCCTAACAACTCACTGATTGTAAGCCTTTCCTGAATCATTTTTTGAGAGTCCAGACACTGAGTCCATTCCTAGATATTCATCCCAATACAACAGTGAAATGTGATAAAATTTTAGATAATTAAATTATCTGGTGTATTATAATGATATCTGATTGTTTGAAATAAAAATTACCTATTAGTGTTGAGTTGCAGCAGGTAAACCAAGTTGTGTTGAAGCGTTACAGGAGCTTTCTATACCAAACTCGACGGAGTCGAGTTTTCTCCCACTGGAGAATGATGTGAACATCCGACGACACCAGAGGCGCCATGAGTTATTCATTTCACCATGAGTTATTCATTTTGTTAATTGAGTTTGTTTTTTTATATATTTGAGTCGAGTATGTTTTTTTTTTATTTTTTTATCTTTCTTTTACTAGTTTTGTAGTAGTTTTTAGCCCTATATCGATTATGTGGAGAAAAGTCAGAGTCTGTAAGCGCAAGGTCCAATAAGTTGTAGAATAATGAAAATTGATTAATGAAAATTTTGATTTTTTTTTTTGAAAATTTAAAAATGAGATTGAGTGTGAAACTCTATTTCAAAATAGGATTGTGAGTTTGAAGCCATATCCTAGTTATCCTCCAAATCTAATCCCCTATCTCCTCTCTCAAACTCCAATTACAAAAATCTTATCCTAATTATTATTTTTTTTTCCACAAAAAAATTACAAAGCCAAAAAAATATACAAAATACAAAAGGACAGAGAGAACCCCACTGGTTCTCCTCCTTCACCCCCACGTAACCAAACCCCATCTTTTCATTTGACCACCAGTGAACCCAAAAAGGGAAAAAAACTGCAAAATCTCTCATCTCCCATCTATCCCACCAACACCCTGTGCTTCTCCCCCACTTACTCCATCAATCCCCTTTCCCCTCTCAACACCTCCCTGCTCCACTCACAGCCACAAGTATAATTCCCATCAAAACATCCACCTCGTCCCTTGCGTGAGCAGACTGCTGCACCCTTTCCTCCCCATTCTGTGTTCCACATCCAACAGCCAACAACAGTTGTTACAAGCTCACACAAATTTCCACCAACTTCCATTGAGTGCGCCAATACCCATGAATAAGCAGTAGCATATCAAGCCCCAAGGACA
>JAVJIF010021875.1:0-61796 GCA_038442645.1 Agave tequilana | reverse complement strand
TCCTATCACTTCATTCTTGCTTGGCTTGATGATATAATGCGAACGGGGACTGAGCTCGATCCTATGACTTATGCGTTGAACGCCTCCGAAGCAAGGTAAAACATGCAAGGGTTCCAGATAAGTCATCAACCAAACTAGGTGAGTAATTCCTTAATCTTCTTCTTTTCTTTTATTTTTAGTTTAGTCACCAACACGATTTCTTTCACCACATCTTCCAAATCTTTCTTTTCCAATTCATTTGTACATAATCGTTTTCTGATTTTCTCCACCTTCTCATTCTACCGTTTTCATTCAATCCTCGCACAACGGCTATAACTCTTTTCATTTTCATAACTCAAAATAAAGAAGAACCTTCGTTTTTCTTCATAAAGATTTCAATAAGAAAAACCTTGAACGCTTCTATCGCTAACCCTCCTTGTGGATCACGACCCGCATAGCCACTTGTTATAGCGGTAAGAATTGAGTGCTTGCACATCTCCATGTCGAAGTTCTAAAGTTTTGTATTTTGTGTGCAGGTAAAGCTTCAATCAAACGGCGCCAAAATTTGATCGGCAAAAAGCAAGTACAAAAATAAGTGAAGGAATGTGGGTCGATGTTACTGCTTTTGCGATTCTTCTGTAGTAGCAAAGTGGCTCTACGGGTCGTATCCACAAGGAGGGAAAGCGATGGAAGCTTGATGCGGCTTCTTTGTTCAAGAAAAGAGAAGGTTCTTTGTTTCAAATAAAGAATTAGAAAATGAAAACAAGTTTGTTTGAAGAATAGTTTTGAATTGGTTTGTTGGTTTGTAAAAGTGGATTTTTCTTAATGGTAAAGCGCATGGCTAACTTCTTATTAAGTGCTCCCACTATTCTTTAACTTCTTGATGATATAGCCTCACGATGGATCATTGGCAAGCATAACCCTTATGCATAGGAACCATTCACGTGGAAATCGAGTAAAGGTCCTTCCTTTAACTTAGCTTTACACGGCAAATATTTGGACATTCCCTTATCAAGATCCAATTGAAGGCGAGAATAGGGGAAGACAAAAGTGCACTAATGGTATCGGCAAAGTTAAAAGGAAATCTCTAACTTATAAAAACAAGTAAAGCATGCAATCCATATATCATCAAAAACCCGTTAAGCATGAAATATAAGAAAGTGAATACTTGAATTTAAGTTAGAGTTAGAACCCTCATCTTAAGATATCATAGCTCTTGTTTGCACAAGGCTTAGTTGACACTATTGACTCATTTGGATTTATCAAGCAAGTTGTTAGAGATTAGTGAGTTAGTAGTTAATTAGCCATGCAAATGAAAAGTTAGTTAGACATAAAAGTAAAAGAAATAACAAAGGAAAAGAAGTAGAGAGGAAGGGAATTACACTACAACAAGAAACAACAAAAGAAAGAAGTAAAGAGAGAATGAGTTACACTACAACAAGGAAGTAAAAGAAATGAAAAACACAAGTAAATGGAAAGAAGAAAGAGAAGTAGTTACTTGTATTAGCTTGTCACCTTCAGATACAACCTTTACACACTCTCTCTTTACTCTAATGGCTAAAACTAAAACTAGAAGAGGAAAGAAGCTAAAACAACTACAATCTTAAAAACAAGATTACAACAATGCTCTAACTCTGGATATCCTTTTCTTCAGACCCCAGGGGGTATTTATAGGCACCAGGGGAAAGGGGGCCAGGGGGATGACCCCTGGCCTAAAGCCCGAGCGCGCGCGCGCCTGGCTTCGGGCAGCACGCCGTCCCATCAGTCTTCTGTCGTCTGGATCTCTTGGATTCGGGATTTGATGCTCTGGGCTGACAAAATCTTCACTCTAATGACAACGACTACTTGGTAGGCCTTTAATCACCCATTGAATGGTGGTTTAGGGTCTTCTTCTTCATTTGCACACCATGGACCTTGGATTAAGCAAACAAAACTTTACTAGCAGAATTTTACATCAAATAAATATGAGAATATGATACAAATTATGCAAAATTAGATACTAATCACTTGACACAGAATTTGAAACTCGCGTTTCAACACCACTGTGGTGCCTAAACGCGAAGCTTAAGACCTGCGTCTCAGACGCGAAGCTCGACACAGAGTTTAAAGCTCATGTTTCAACACCACCGTGGCACCCAAGCGCGAAGCTCAAGACCCGCGTCCAGCGTTACCTCAATGGCCAAATGCTGAGCTCAAGCCCGCATTCCAACTAGAGAGGAGCCCAGCGTCACAATTATAACTGCCCCCATTACTGGGTCAAGTACTATCCATGTAATGAGGGGAGTTAACCCTTATTATGAAGGGTTTTAGGGGACAATTTTACCCCTGAAACCCCTATAAATAGCTCAGTTTGCTATTGCAGAAGGGTCAGAATTTTCAACTGAGGAATACTTATAAAGAGTTAAACTCTTCTACCAACTTGCTGAGTTCAAGTTTTTACCTAGTCTCTCTGAGATTTCATTAGAAAGGAACTGTGCTACTCCATCAGTAATCCAAAGAGAAAAGTTCCATAGGAGCTTGGCATTCATCTGGTCAATGAAAAACACAAATTTACTTTCCACCGCTGTAAAGAACCCAACCTTAAATAAAGAGAAGATCTGAGCTTGAGTGTCTTCTCTCTCTCTTTATAGTTGGAATATGAATTGTTGTAATCTTTCATTGATTCATGGATATTTTACAACATATTCTCAACATTCCCCTCGTACAAGAGATGGCAACTCTGCTGGGGACTACTTTCTCCACTGATTAGCAAGTTATGGCGCAAGGTGACATCACCTTCATGGAAAAAACGGTTAAGTCACTTGTCATGGAATTCGACGAGGTAGGTATGAGGAGTTCCTCTCTTTTGGCTCCAAGAGCCCCAGGGTGGAGCGAGAATACCGCAGGGTCTCCTCAGAGATCCACTCCCAACTCTCTTTGGAGACTTCCCGAAAGATGGCTTGCGCAAATAGAGCCATTTTTGGTCACGCCGCACGTGTGGCCCATGTCAGCGTATCCCACGAGACCTGCAAGGCCAACATCATCGGAGGCTAATCTTTCCACGCCCCTATTCTCAACATTCCTCAGCTCCAGGTTACCAGGGGTTCTAACAACCCATGAAGCGTACCGGAATGTTGAACGTCGAAATGGCATCGCGCACGTCAACAACATATGGATAAAGTTGAAAAACTATCTGTCCAATAGATACAGGACGCAAGGCTCAGGCCTGCGTCCCTTCTAGACTGCATCAAACGCGCGAAGTCTACATATGGGTACCAAAACGCAGAGTTGAAGAGGCTTACGTTTCTTAGACCCTACCTTATAGACGCGATGTTCACAATGCGAGGTCCGCGTCTCTTCTCAGAGACACGAGACCCGCATCTCTATGTCAGAACGCGAGACTTATGAAGTCTGCGTTTCTCAATTGTTGCCAGACAAGCACAACAATTAGCAACGTGAGATCCGCATCTCTTCTCAGCAGAGGCACAAAACCCGTGTCTCAAAGACAAAACATGAAAGCTGTGTCTGCACCATAGAACGTGAGCTCCGCGTCTCCAAACCATGTGCCTTTGGGACTTGCGTCTCGAAGTTGCGATGCAAAGTCAACATTTGCTCTCCAATAGCTAAAGTCAGAAGAGAGCTGAAAAGTCCTCATCCTCAGAGACTCGAGGCTTGTCTCTTCGATCCCCCTCCGACAGATCTAAGGTATTACATGACGAAGAAGAGGAGTGTCCATCAAATCACTCCACAATGCTGCTGTGAATGTCTCATCACTGTGGTGCTCTTTGAATGCCACTGCAGCTCGAATGTAAGCAAACAGTCAGTGTTCAATCGGTTATTGTCTATGTTATGTCTCTCACGTACAAGGAGAACTTTCTCTGTTACAGAGTACCCTGAAGTTACTGCGAACATGGTAGGTTCAAGCACTATGACAAGCAGAACTAAAGAGAAGCAGCTAATAGTCAGCTCCGATGAGTCTGATACCGAGCCAGAAGGAGTGCACTGGCATACCCGCACTCGAACTGGCGTAATAGCCCTAGTGGACTATAGTGTCCTAGCCTAAGGCATTGAAGTAAGTGAGTTATACTCTGCCATTCTGGAGTCACAGGCTTGAACTCTTCCGCAGAGAAAGAAGGCTTCACGTATATGGCATGGACTCTTGAAGAAATGGCCAAGTGCTTTGAACAGCAAGCCCGAGTCTAGAAGGAACAGCTAGATATGATTCGCACCCAACAGAAATCTGGCAACACCTTCAAGAAGATGCTTTCGCAATTGCTTGAGGACAAGAAGAAGAAGTCAAAGGCCAAGACTCCTCCCAAGAAGTTTAGGGGCAAACGAAAGGAAAGGGAGAGCTCATATTCTGCACATACTGAAGATAAAGAGCATTCTAACTCTGAGCCATCCAAGCCTCCATCTGAAGAGGAGGTTAATTTAGAGAACAGGAGTACTTATTCAAAAAGGATGAGCAAACTGGAGCAACACCTTGAGGCCCTCGCCAATTGAAAAGGCCTCTAAGAAACAGGAGTGATTCGGCCTTACCCGACTGAGTGGGTCGTAACCCCCTAAATTTAAAGCTCCGACCCTACAAGCCATCAACGGCAAAGGGTCACCAAATAAGCACATATACTACTTCAAGTCCCATACCGAGAATGTAGTATCAAATGATGCCACCCTCGCACATTTATTCATTGGCACCCTTAAAGGGATTGCTTTTGAATGGTTTATGATGCTCCAAGAGGGCTCTATCAAGAAGTGGGGTGGTCTGGAGAAGCTTTTCCTCACCCGTTTCTTCGAAGATGATTTGGAGATTACCATGTCAACCCTCTGTCAACAAGGTAATGGAAAAGAGTGCCAGTTAAAGCATTTGTGGAGAGATTTCAGAACATGACACTCCGATGCCCTAGCGGCATGACCCAAGCTACCCTTATGAAAACATGCCGTCACAATTTACAAACCTCATTCCTAACTCAGATAGGGGTAGCTGAAAGTCATACATGAAAGCACTTGGTCCAGCAAGGCGAATAGGTAGAGGAGATTATCGAAGGGTTAAGACAGAAGAAAACAAGCTCAGACCCGAGAGGTCGACAAAGCGCGCGCCAAAAGCATCATTTCAAGCTAAAAGGAAGGGCACACTGGCGATAGAAATGAATTCTCCCTCTAAGCTCCAATCAGCTAGAGGGGGTAGTTCTTCAAGCCAACCATAAGCTAACAAGCAGTACTCCTTCAAAGACGAGCATATCGATTCGTTGTTCAAATTACTCAACAAGAGCAACAGACTGAAACTTCCTGAAGCTAGATATCATGAAGAGGTAGGCAAAGACCGATAACCCTAATTACTGCTTGTACCATAGGATGCTGGGGCACCCTACCAAAAGATGTTACATCTTCAAAGACATTCTCCAAGCTTTGATTGATGCGGATGTGCTCAAGCTCCGCCTAGATCAAAAGAAAGTGACAGCCAATATGATGTCTTTCCTTCAGTTCGGGGTACAGCCTCCAATGCTAGCCAGAGTGGTTCCCATCCCAAAAGAGGAATTAAGGGTGGTCAATACAGATCCACACCACCAGCAGGAGAAAGGTCTCGTACCTATTTCTACCCCTCAGGGAAAGATCATGTGGGTTCATCTCGATCTCATAGAATGCCAGTAGTGGACTACTGTTACCAGCAGGAAGTCCAAGGGAAAGTAAAAGCTTCACCTTGCAATGTGGTGTGTGCTTCCTCCTAGGAAGTAGAAACCGATGTCCCCTCGCTAATTGATTCGGAGGAGACAACCGTTCTCTCTGCAGAACCAAATGCACTGATTATGGTAGGAACTCGCTTGGCCAATCATACTTGAAGAAGTACGATGAAATGGTGCAAATCCTCCTAAACTCACCCAAGAGCCAACCAAGCAATCCACGAAGCAATCCGTGGAGAAGCAAAGGAGCTTAGGTACGCCAAGGCTCTCCCAAAGGACAAAGCGGAAGAATTTTGAGACCTTACCACTTCGACGTCTTGTCCCAACTAGCCAACATCCCGGCCAGGATTACCCTCTATGAGCTTCCGAGACTGTCTAAGTCAATCGAGAAGCCCTGAGAGAAGCCTTAGCCAATGTTGAGGCCTTTATGGCCTGGATTTTGGCTAAACCATTGGAGAAAGATGAAGAAACTGTCTCCACGCCTCTCAACATGTCCCCTGCATAACCTTCACTACAGATAACATGCAGATTAAGGAAAAATATGATAGGCCCCTATATTTCACAGGGTATATTAGATCATCTGAAGTGAGCCACATTCAAGTGGACCAGGATCTGTGTTGAGCATCATACCCCATCAAGTCATGCAGCAGTTGGGAATCCCTACTCACCGATTAAGCGCCACCCAAACTATCATTTATGGCTTCAACACAAATGGAACGCGTCCAATGGGAAAGATTAAACTAAAATGCCGAATCAAAGACCTAAGATCTGAGGTGACGTGCTATATTATTGATGACGACACTTTGCATAATTTGTTACTGGGAAGATAATGGATTCACCGCAACTCCATCGTCACCTCTACTCCATCAAGTCGTGAAGTATGTTGATGGAGATGGAAAATTTCAAACAATGGTCATCAAAAGGCATCCATTCAGGAGGATAGACAACTACCTCATAGACTCTCTCCTATACCAGAATTCTCTAAAGACAGATGAGAATCCCCAGCCAGAGGAACTAGACTCTGGCAATGAAACTGGTGTTAAACTAGAGGCAGAAGAAGAATGCCGTTGGGAGCTGAATCTACATGTAATGAGCGTTAATAAGTTTGATGTCAATAACACTGCCAATGATGTAGGAGAGTGGTATATTAATGAAGTGTTAGATTTGATTTATTTTTCTATGTTTGCTTCCGATTCTGTACCATCAGATACTAGTACCGATGTAGATAATACTGGTCGATAATAGATGCCCTGACATCATTGCATGTACCAGTGAGGTCATTTCTCATGGCGTATCAAAGTGTCAATGATGCGCAAGGATCCTTCTTCAAGGTCCCAACAAGACACAAAAGAAAAAACTGATCCTTTTCGGAAGAGTCGAGTCTAAACCAATGACTTGCGAAGACTCAAAAAGCGAGACGAAACTTCCTCAGTTCTCTCATTACGAGTCAAATGTACTCAGGATGATGGAGAACATGAGGTATAACTTAACAAGTGGTCTTAGCTAGAATTTTGGCAAAGGAAGGAGAACACTACTTTAATCCTTCATTCCAAAAGGGAAAGCCCCAGATTATTATCATCAAACTCGCAGGGGATTGGGCTATGTATCAACTCCAACCCGTCAGCCTCTGAGTCTGAAGGATTATTATATCATAATCACTCGTTTGGCACGTCATCGTGGGAGTCAGATGTGAGTGTCGGTAACATCTTCAAAGACCTTTCGGTAAACATGATTTCAACAAGCCACTGGAAGATAGAGATGAACAAATGATCAAGTCAGATACAGATCCTTGGATCAAGAACCTAAATACTCTCTGAGATATTCTTTTTGAACAATGCTAGCCACCTACAGAGGATTGTAATCACCTAAAGGGGGTGAATAGGTGATGAGCTAATCTAATGGTCAATAAATGCGGAATTAAAACTTATTTATACAAACTAAAACTTCTTAAACTAAACACCAAGTATAACACAAGAGTGTAGCCGGATTCCCCGTGAAGGACTCTGGACTAACTCCTTAAGATTCCTCTAAATAAGAGTTGAGGTGCCGCGTTGGCTCTCTTGGTTGAATACAAGTGTTAGCAAACAATCCCCAAGCATATAACAATATGAGCACAAATATATATCAAGCATATAAAGATGAAAGCAATATAAGCATTCAAGATATAAACAAGTAAGAGATAGAGAGAGCAATCGTAAACACGGAAGATTTGTTTTGAGGTTCGAGCACACTTGCTCTACGTCCCCGCCTTCAATACTTGAAGGATTTCCACTAAAATCGATTCTACCGATCACTCGGTGCTGCAACACCTACAAGATGAGTTCACACTTGAGCTCCTTGGACTCTCTAGTCCCTTCACTCGTTCCCGCAAGAACAACACACCGCAAGCCCACTAGCTCGCCGAGGCTACACCTCAAACACTGAGTTTACACTTGAACCCGAAACAATGCGAACACACACATCTGCCTCCTCAAAGCACAGATGAAGTCTTTGGTGATCTAAACACTTGATCACCTCAAATCCTCTCACAACAAAGATCCCTATAGGATAGGTGTAGAAATGGATAGCTCAAGTATGTGTGTGAGAAAACTAGGATTGAATTGGTGGAGCAAAACACAAGAAATCACTTTTGAAAAACTCTTGATAAACTCTCCTTTTGAATGAAAGTATTTGGCTCTTAAACAAGTGGAGAAACCGCTTAAAAGAGTAAGAAAAACTAGCTCCAAAAATCACTTGAAACTTGTTCAAAACAATCCATATAAGCCCCCCTTTTATAGGCTAGAAAAACTAGCTGTTGGGGCAAATTTACAGCCCAAACGGCTGTCGGTCTACCAGCCCGGTCGACCGCCAACTGTTAGATTTCTGACCATCGGAGCCTTGGTCGACTGGCCCGATCGACCGTGGCCTAGAACAGAGAGCAGAGCTCTCTGCCGGTCGACCGGCCCGGTAGACCGGGGCTTTCCAGAGAGCAAAAAATCTTTGGCGGTCGACCGGGTCGGTCGACCGGCCCTCCAGCCAAAACTGGCATGCATGTTTGTGCACGTCGACCGACCGAGTCGGTCGACCGACTCCTAGCTTGGTCGACCGGCCCGGTCGACCGGCAGAAGCCAGGACAGGTTCTATATAGGGATTAAAAAGGTTGTCTTTTTAGCTTAAATAAAATCCATAAATTCACGAAAAATCTACAAAAATAGATTCAATATTATACTTTGATAAACTAACATATTTGAGTAAAATCAAGACATGTTACAAACATTTTGAGCTATTTTTGTAACTTAGAAATTTTGGCTAAAAACAAAAACCAAAATTTTCCAAATTGGTTTTTCCAAAACTTCTCCAAATATAAAAACAAGATATTTTAAATACTTTTAAAGCACGGTGTGTATGGCTATGATCCACTACACATAAATGATGAAATATCTATGTTTTTGACAATAAGCACTAAAACGATTTTGGTTAAAAACACATGTATATAATAAACTCTAAAAACCAAACCGGTATTTTTCAAAAATGAAAATCCTTTTATGAAAACTCATCGAAATCAAGAGTGTGTGTATATGGTATACTTGAGCAATCCACCAACTATTCTATCCTTTACATTTTAATCTAAAATAAAATCTTAATAAAACAAACCTAGACACAAGCCTTGATCTTGAAGGTCTTCACTTGAAGTCTTCTCTCCTCTTGACTTGGTCCAAACTTGATCCAACGAGCTAGACTCCTCTTGAGTACTTGATGTGGTCTTGATGCATAGGCTCCTGAATCAAACCGTGCTAGCTCCAAAACTTGACTTTAAATCCTTTGTTGAAGCTACACACCTACTAAGATCTTGATCACAAATCTGAGACTAAATAAACACAAGATCATTAGTACTATAACTACATGAGTTGATCATCATTAAAACTAGAGTGATGGGCCATTGGGCCAACAATCTCCCCAAAATTTAATTGAGGTAAGACCTGCACACAAAATACAATATTTCAGATCTAAGAATAGGATGTGCAATGTGCTCAATTCTGCCGCTATAGTAAGTGGCTATGCGGGTCGTGATCCATAAGGAGGGACTAGCGATGGAAGCTTTTTAGTAAGTTTCTTTTAAGATACAAAGTTTGGTTAAAGTTCTTCTTTAAATCTTTAAAAGAAAAAGAGAAAAATTAGGTTAAAGTTAACTGAGGAAGAAAGTGGTTGAATGAGAAGGTGGAGAAAAATAGAAAATGATTATTTACAAAGAAATTGAAAATGGAAAGAAGTGGGTGTTGTTGGTGTTCTAGACTAAAAAATAAAAGAAAAGAAAAGAAACTGAAAATTACTTACTTCTTTTGGCCAAATACCTACCTTGAATCTTTTGCAATGATGTTACCTTGAAGTGAGGCGATCAACGTATAGCTCATAAGAGTTGATTCCCATTTCCTCCACATTATATCATCAAGATGTTGTAAGTATGAAGTGATACAGAATGAAACTCAAAATCCATCGTCATGAGCTATCGGTGGCACTTGCAAAGGCAAGGCTTTTTCGATGCTTTTAGACTCACTTGGAGAGCAATTGTACCAAAAGAAGAAAAGTAGAGAAGAAAAAAAAGAACACAAAAACAAAGTACATACAAAAGGAAACTACAGATTCGATTTCATAACAATAAGAGAAAAGAAGGAAATCTTACACCGGTGTCACTCTCAGCACAAGCTTCATTCTCGTTCTCCTATGAAACTCTAATTTCCTCTGATTTACATAAATTAAAACTAAAATTACATGAAAAGAAAAACAAAAACCTACACTAAAAAATGGAAAAATGGACGAAATCCTATCTCTGCATGGTCGTCCATGGAGGCTCTGAAAATCCCAGTGTTTATAGGCAAAACCCAACCTATAGGAGCGTATGAAGATAGGGGGAGCAGACGCTCCCCCTAACTCACCAACGAAGCCGCAGAAACGAGACTTTGGCTGCGTTTTCGTGGCCAGGATGTGGCCACCTGGCCACACCCTATTGGTGGTGCTCCTCGGTTTCTCGATTTATATTTATCTTTATCTGGACTTGCAGTTTATATCCGGGATTTTAACGAAATGGCTTTTGATCCTTGGCTTCAACCGATCGATTTGTAGGAATTTGTTCTAACTGATTTTCAACCGATCTGAACTGACCTGATCTGCCCTGATTTATTGAGTTCGAATTAATTCTGATTTAATTCAGAATTTGATGGGCTTTTGGGCTCATTTCTCTTCACTCTCCTTTAGGAATGGGCTTGCTAATAAATTAAACATTTAATTAGAAAAATGCAGAGTTTATTCTATAATAAGTAGGAGAATATGATAATAAATGTGCAATATTAGTGACCAATCACTCCCCCTTTTTGATGATGACAAAACTCATGGAGTTATATATGCATGGATTAAAGTAAAGCTTCAAAGAACTCCCCCTTAACTCATGCATAACAAATAAGCAATAAGATATGGCAATAAAGCACATAAAACTAAACAACTAAACATGCATCAATAAGGTGAGAGACATAAAATATAAATCCAAAATCCTTTTTTTAAAAACTTTTCTCCCCCTTTTTGTTTAAACTAAACATTCTTCCCATTTTCTAAAACATAAGATGCATAAACTTTATATATGCAAAAACACAAATATGCATATATAAACTCAAAATCTTTCTCCCCTTTCTGTCAATCATCAATAAAGGGGTTAAAGTAAATACAAAACAATGTTCTCCTTTTTGTCAAAATCTATCTCCCCCTTTTTTGTTAGAAACAAAAATCAATAAAGGGGTAAAATCAAATCAACCAATAAAGAGATATATGCGATATACATTCATGAAGAGGAAGACGCTAAGTTAACTTCCCTGCATACATGCATTACATGAAGAAAGGATGACAAGCCCTAATTCACATAACACATAATATGCAATGCATAAGAGGAGATGTGAAGCTCCCTCTACACACGTGTATCGCATAAAGAAGAGTTGTCAACCTCCTCATTATAAGAAACACTCAACATGAATCTATATGTAAAAGAGATGTTAAGCTCCCCTTGCATATAAGCACTACATATCAAAATATTTTTAAGTCAATTTTTTTTTAATAATTACTTAAAACACATTTTTTGACATACCTTTGTAAATAAACAAAATTTTTGAGATACCAATTGGAACTAAAACATATCAAAACATTTGTAAGAATCCAATTGAAACTAAACAATACAAATTTTGATCATAAATTTTGAATTCTAGTTATAATTGAAACATTTTACCAATTGAAATAACAATGAAATTTTGATACAAATGAAAGAAAAATTTTATATTTTGATATCAATTTAAATTTTCATGGATACCAATTGAAATAAATAGTTCAATAGATACATTGTAAAAAAATTACCAATGATAAAAAAAATACCAATTGAAGAAATGCATAAGTTTATATAAAAAGTGCCAATTGAAAATCAATTGAAAATTAAGATTTGAATTAAGCTTAGCATAAACATACTTTGTGCTCTAAACATGTAAATATCTTGACAATCAAGCACAAATAAATCATATATATGTATGAAAAGAGAATACCAATAGAAATTGATATTATTTGAAATGAAGCATACATATATAGAAAACAAAATATGAGTATATACAAAATAAATATCAATTGAGATACTAATTGAAACTAATAATGAAAATCAAGTATATAACTCATAATTAGACCACCCTTTTTATGCACAAGATAAAAGATTTTCAATAAGGCTTACAAGGCATACTCGTCCATCTGTCCTCCCTTAAAAGGGTTTGGTAGGGGTTTTCAAAAACTAGAGTTTGAAAATATTTTAGTATTGAAAAAACTACAAAATGAAGAATAAATAACTAGTTAAGACAATTTTAAAAAACTAGTTAAAGATCCTTCAAAAATATGAAACCAAATCATATGTATATCATGAAGCATACTAAATACATAAAGTTTGACACTCGAAATCTATAAGGCTCAAAAATAATCATGGAACAAAGTCATAAATAAACAAATAAAGTGTGAGTGTACAAGAATCATGTAATTAGCATTTTCCATGAAGATAATCAATAAAGCTCAAAGCAAATATCATTTTATCAAACAAAAATGAAAATTCAATTTTCATTTAAACATAACTTTTAGGTATATGTATTATTTATCCAAAACTAACAATATGCATACATATCCCAAACATAAAAGAGTCTATGATATAAATTGCATGAAAGCAAGAGACTCAAAAGACATACATGTATATTTATTAGATTTGAATAAAAATTGCAAATACATGAAGCAAAACATGAAAATAGACAAAACAAGTGTAAATGAGGAAATCATCAAAACTAGGCTATACATGTGCATATAGTGAGTACAAATGAGCAATGAAGTGCAAACATATATGAATCAAATGTGGCTGACTACATGTACAAGTATATATCCAAGTTTTGATAAAAATTACATTTAAACTAGTATTTACCACATGAAGCACAAAACAAATAAAACATGAACATGCTAAAAATATCATATATGAAAAAGTATGTAAATAAAATAGGAGTTTAAAGATAGTTACCAAACCAAAGAACTATGCTCTAATTCTCCAAAATATGTCCTCCTTGATAGCGGTGCATCAAATATGTGTCCATCAAGTCCATGTGCATCCACCACCAAGGCACAAAATCTCTCACGTTTTGTGAGAGCCCGCACCTACATCAAATACAAAAGGTGTAATGCCCCGATCCCACGGATACGGAGACGTCACTGCGACGTATATACGTAGGTCAGAAAATGCCCCCACGCATATACGCTAAGCAATAAGTACAATAAGAATCAGAGTACACGACTAAGCGTGGTATCCATACATATGCCAACATAAAAGTACAAGTACAAGTCATCACACAATATGATAAAGTATTACACATTACATGTATCTTTTATCACAACCAAGTTCTAAAGCAAAAGATACAAATAAACACAAAATGCTCACGAGTAGGATGGGGATCCCGTGAGTCAAAAAGAGAGATCTGGTACAAGGACTGGAGCTAATCGGCCTGCTCACTAAAGAAAGCTTGATCCTCTGTGGATGGCTCCACTTCGATCCAAGCTTCAGAACCTGAATATGCAAATCCAAGGGGTCAAGACCTCATAACAATAATCGGCTACAGCCAAATGGCATAAGGGACATAAATAAGTAAGGGGGAACAGTAAGATAATTATCAATCAGTAGGTAATGAAAGCATAAAGAGTAAGAGTCTGAATACAATAGATCCACCGTTAATGTCTTATTATTATTACTTATCTTACTATGATATCTAGCTATGTGACCCAGCGTCCCAGCGCACATAGATCCATATCCTAGTAAAGCAAGGTTGTTATTGGAAACCAGCGGTTTATCGACGAACTATGTTTACAGTGGGTCCCGTGCATGCCGGGACCACGGTCCAGGGTGTTCCGTTGCTTGGTAACGGAACCAGCCGCAAGGCCTAACAGGAGGGACTTATGTATGCCCTTAGTCATGACAGTATTCAGGAAGAGGGAGCAAGCACTCCCCTCGGTCCCCTGGAGCCCTCAGGTTAGACCGGAATATGATTGTACAATATACCTAATGCCACTGTAAACACGAACACATATCGATATCCGTATGTTTCCCCCCGACCCATATGTAAGTTGGTCCATTTTATACGAAAGTCAAGTGTATCATGCTTGGTTCAAGTGATGGCATGATAAGTGGTGATATTCATATTTTAACAAGTTATGAAGCGATGATATGTAATAACAAGTCATGAAGTAATGAGGTAATGTCCATCAAGTAACATGTCATGTAGTACCAGTTATGAAGCATGAACAGGAATAATATGTCACACATGTATCAAAGGAAAAATCCAAATTCAGATAGGAAATCAACTAAGTCAGACATTCAGAATTAGTCGACTAGGTGGAAGGATTAGTCGACTAATAGGGGTCTTAAGTCGACTAACAGTCTAGATGAGTCGACTAAAACTGGGTTCCAGAGAGTTGTAATTCTGTTTCAGGAAAAGTTAGTCGACTAGGGTTGTAAGGGTAGTCGACTAACAGGGAACTACTAGTCGACTAACGGATACTTAAGTCGACTAAGTCTGTGATACAGAGAGTTGATGTTTTATTTCAGAAAAACAGGAGTCGACTAGGGAGGAATGGGTAGTCGACTAGGGGTCCTAAGTCGACTAATATTTTGGATGAGTCGACTGGAACCGAGAGTTGGGTTTTCTGGTTCAGGAAAGATTAGTCGACTATTAATAAGGATAAGTCGACTAGAACTGTGTTTCCAGAGAAGTTATGTTTCAGAACAGGTGGGTTAGTCGACTAATTCCTAGGTTAAGTCGACTAATCGTGGGAAAAACTGGGTACAAATTAGGGTTTTGTTGGTTGTGTTTGATGGTCTAAAAATATGATTCTTATGGCACAAGTGTACATGAATTGACAGCACAAGTATATAAAGAAGTTGTCTAGTCTTGGTGAGTAAAAATACTCACAAGGATTGGTTATGTGAAGCTTGATCCAAGGTGATAAATCCGACGAAGAGAGAGATGATCCCCAATCCAAAAGAAGTGGCTTGATTGAGGTTGAAGATGAAGATCTTGTTGATGCTTGAGATGGAGATGAAGAAGACCTAGGTGCTTTTGGAGTTAGGGTTTGAGTTTGAGATGGAGAAGGAAGAGGTGAGGGCTACTTCTTTGGTGGAATGAAGAAAAATGGAAAAGAAATGTAAGGGATATGTTTATATAGGATTTTGATTTTGTAAAGGAGGTGTAAATAAGGTAATTGAGAGGGGGTTTTGTGTAAATAGGGGAGGGGATGAGTGTCCCTCTTCTTGGCCACTTGGCCGGCCATGGGAGAGAGAGAGAGAGAGATGCATTAAATGAGGAAGTAGGTGGGAGATGGTGGAATTTTGGAGAAAGTGGAATTATTGAAAAATTGGAAAATGGAAAAGCTTGTGGTTGTGGAGGAAGAAGGAAATTAAGAAAAAGGAAAAAGGAAAAGAAATTATAAATGAAAATATTTTCTCTTGGATTTAAAATTTAAAAATGTTGAAAAGACAATTTTCCAGGTTTAAGTCGAAGATGCGGGAAACATTTCGGAAAATACCGAAATCGCCCGAAATTCAAGTATCTCGGAACGACTCGTAAATTTTACTAAAAATCAAGAATATTATTTTAAGACTCATGGTGAAATTCGTTTGGAGAAATAATTTATAGTTTTAAAACTAAAAATCCCGGAATCAGTTATCTACAGACTCCGTTGGAATTTTCATAAATTCATAAAATTCTCAGAAAAAGTATTTAGATAGAAAATATGATCCTAAGAAATAAAGTCTAAAGGACCTTTTAGAAATTCCTAACTGTTTGTGAATTAAAAATTCGAGAATCGATCAGCGGCACTAGTCGACACCGGTTTTGAAAATATTTAATTAAATTCAGGAAAATTCCAGAAAATCATAAAAAATATATAATATTGGAAAATGATTTTTAAAACTGAAATCGGTCAAATACAGAAAGTAAATCGAAAAATACGATCGAAAAACTGAATACGCAACTAAGTACGTATTCCGGGAACGGGGTATTACAATCCATCCACCTTACAAAAATTTCGTCCTCGAAATTTCATAAAGTGAAAGGTGACGGTAAGGAAGGATAACAGGAAGTGAAAGGCAGCAATAAAGAAGGATGAGAAGAAAGAGTTTTACCAATCAAGATGTGAAGAGTTGCGGATAACGCTCACGGATAACATCCTCTCGTTCCCACGTGGCCTCTCCTGGTGCATGTCTGTTCCAAGACACCAACACTAATGGTATGGCTTTATTCTTCAATGTCTTGACACTTCTGTCCAAAATGGCCATCGGTTGCTCTTGGTATGACAAATCCGGTTGTAGTTCCAGTTCGGAGTGATCCAGGATATGACTATCATCCTTCACATACTTCCTCAGCTGTGATACGTGGAATACATTGTGAACTCCGTCCAAAGATGGCGGTAACGCCAACCTGTAAGACACATCTCCCACTCGGTCCAAGATCTCAAATGGGCCGATATATCTCGGACTAAGCTTCCCACGAGTACCGAACCGGATTACTCCCTTTGTAGGTGATATCTTCAAAAACACATGATCCCCTGTCTGGAATTCCAATGGCCTTCTCAGTGTGTCTGCCCAACTCTTCTGCTGACTCTGTGCTGCCCTGAGGTGATCTCTGATAATCCTGACTTTCTCTGTTGTCTGAATCAGGATCTCCGGCCCCAAAAGTCTCCTCTCACCGACTTCATCCCAACAAATCGGTGACCTACACTTCCTTCCATACAATGCTTCAAATGGTGCCATCTTGATACATGCCTGATAGCTATTATTATAAGAAAATTCAGCCAAATGAAGATGGTCTTCCCATGATCCCTGGAATTCAATCATGCAGGCCCGCAACATATCTTCAAGAATCTGGATAGTCCTCTCAGATTGTCCGTCTGTCTGAGGATGATATGAAGTACTGAATTTCAGACGAGTCCCTAGACTTTCTTGGAGGCTTTCCCAGAAATGAGATCTGAATCTGGTGTCTCTGTCTGATACAATACTAGCTGGAACTCCATGCAGACGAACTATCTCCTTCATGTACTTGTCTGCCAGAACCTCTGTCGTCTGACCTACCCTGAATGGTATGAAGTGAGCTGATTTGGTGAGGCGATCAATGATTACCCACACAGCATTATTACCTTTAGGACTGCGAGGCAATGCCGTGACAAAATCCATGGTGATGTGCTCCCACTTTCACTCAGGTATCGGTAAAGGTTGTAGAAGTCCAGCTGTCCTCTGATGCTCTATCTTTATCTGCTGACAAACCAAACACTTGGCAACATACTGGGCTATCTCCCTCTTCATAGCATTCCACCAAAACTGCTTCTTCAAGTCTTGATACATCTTGTTTCCCCCTGGGTGTATGGAATATGCTGAACTGTGTGCTTCTGCTAGAATCTTCTGTCGAACTTTTCCTTGGGGAACACAAATCCTGCTACCAAAATATAATGCACCATCCGGATGAATACTGATATCAGTCCTCAATCCAGCCTCTACTTGAGCTCGGAATTGCTGTAATCTGGGGTCTTCCTTTTGAGCTTCCTTGATCTCATCTATCAATGTTGACTGAATCTGCAAAGTCATGAACTGTCCTGCCTTATCACCTCCTTGTACCAACATCAAGTCCAATCTGATGATGTCTTGAATCAACTCCTTCTGCTGAGTAAGCTGAACAAGCACTCTATTCTCTGGCTTCCTGCTCAGTGCATCCGGTACTGTATTGACCTTGCCTGGATGATATTGCAAGTCTATATCATAGTCCGCCATCAACTCCAGCCACCGCCTCTGCCTCATGTTCAACTCCTTCTGTGAGAAAATATACTTGAGGCTCTTGTGATCCGTGTATATCAACACCTTATCTCCCAGAAGATAATGCCTCCAGATCTTCAAGGCAAAAATAACAGCTGCTAGTTCCAAGTCATGAGTTGGGTAATTCCGCTCATGAGTCTTCAGTTGCCTGGATGCATAAGCTATGACATGATCATGTTGCATAAGTACACACCCCAGGCCTTTTCCTGATGCATCACTGAAGATGACCATCCCTCCTCTTCCTGAGGGAGTCTTCAAGATTGGAGCTGAAATGAGCCTCTGCTTCAATTGCTCAAAAGCTGCAGCACATTCCTCTGTCCATATGTACCTTTCTCCTTTCCGGGTGAGCTTGGTCAACGGGGCTGCAATCCTAGAGAAATCTTGGACAAAGCGTCGGTAATATCCGGCTAGTCCCAGAAAACTCTTAATCTCAGTCACCGTCCTCGGAATTGGCCAATCCTTCACTGCCTGGACCTTACTGGGATCAACTGAAATTCCTTCCGCTGAAACAATGTGTCCAAGGAAGGCTATACGGTCCAACCAGAAATCACACTTGCTCTTCTTAGCATGAAGCTGCTCCTACTGAAGAGTCTGCAATACAATCCTCAAGTGTTCTGCATGCTCCCTGTTGCTCTTTGAATAGATCAAGATGTCATCTATAAAAACAACTACAAACTGATCCAAATAGGGCGAGAACACTCTGTTCATCAAATCCATGAAAACTGAAGGGGCATTGGTGACTCCGAAAGGCATAACTAGAAACTCATAGTGGCCATAACGGGTCCTGAATGCCGTCTTCGGAATATCCTCCTTCCTCACCCTTAGCTGATGGTAACCGACTGTAAATCTAATTTAGAGAATACTCGGGCTCCATGAAGCTGATCAAACAAATCATCAATCCTTGGTAAGGGATACTTGTTCTTGATGGTAACTTTGTTCAATTCCCTATAATCAATACAAAGTCTCTTACCACCATCCTTCTTGTTTGCCAATAATACTGGAGCTCCCCATGGTGAAGTGCTTGGCCGAATCAATCCCTTATCAGAGTATTCCTGCAGCTGCTTCTTCAAAATCTCTAACTCCGTCGGTGCCATCCTGTACGGAGCCTTGGATATAGGAGCTGTTCCAGGCACAGTATCAATAGAAAACTCAATCATCCTTTCAGGTGGCAGTCCTGAGATCTCAGCAACACTCCTGGGAATTCATCCCACACCGGTACTCCCTTCTGAACCTCCGAGGCAGTCATCCGAGTCTTTCTCTTAGTAGACTTTACTTCTCCACTGAATTGGAACTCCGTTGAAGAGGGATCCTGAAAATAATCTTCTTCTCCCTACAATCAATAACTGCATGGTACTGACTGAGCCAGGTCATGCCTAAGATTACGTCGTACCCTTTGGTGTCTAGTACGAGCATATCTATGGCCAAGGTCTTATCACAAAGTTCTACTGGACAATCAGTACAAACTCTAGAAGATACGACTACTCCATTCCCAGTACTAATATCCCATTTGTGGTCTAAAGATCTAACAGGTATAGAATGCAATGCCATAAAATGGTCTGAGATAAAACAATGGGAAGCACCGGAATCAAAGAGAGCGAGGACAGGTTTAGAATGAACTCTGATGGTACCTGTTATCACCTCCTCAGAAGTCTCAGCCTCTGCTGCTGACAAATTGAAAGCTTGACCCCTTCCACGCCCTGCAGCAGTCCTAGCTCTTCTCTGGACTGGGCGAACAGCTTGCCGTGGAGGAGGGGGAGGAACTCTCCTGATCATCGGTCCCTGATTCCTCTGTCCCTGCGGCCCTGGAAGTGCTCTCTGACCATACGGTCCCTGAAGTGCCGGTAGAGCTTGATTGGTAATCCCCATTCTCCTGTGTGGACAGGCTTCAATGGAATGGTCTCGGGAACCACACACCAAGCATAATCCATTCGCCCTTCGGCAATTCTGCTGAGAATGACCCAGTTTCTGGCAAAAGTTGCAGATAGGACCTGATTGAGCCATCTGGTAAGGAGCTGGTCTGAATGGTTGTCTGGCCTGAACCTTAGCTGCTCTGTATGGGCCTCCTCTCCCCATTGGTGGAAACGGCCTCTTCATGGCCTGATTCCTCATCTGGTTCACTTGCTTCTTCTCTAGCCCACGCTCCACCTCTCGAGCTATGGTGAGAACTTCTGAATAAGTCTTCAGCTGCTGGGGCATTAGGAAAACTTGGATGTCCATCTGCAAGCCCTGCTGAAACCTACTAGCCCGCTTCTCCTCATCAGTTACCATGTACGGAGCAAAGCGGCTAAGTCTGAGAAATTCCGCGGCATACTCATCCACGGATCTATTCCCTTGCTGAAGTCTGATGAACTGCTCTCCATGTCTTTCTGAGCAGTAGCAGGGAAGAATCTGCTGTAGAAACTCTTGGAGAACGTGTCCTAGGTGACAGGCTTCTCCAGTCTGGCCTCCTCAGCTAGCCACCAAGTCCTAGCTATATCTTTTAACTGAATCTTGGCGACCTCAACTTGGTTCTCCTTTGGTACTCTGGCTGCATTCAGCAGATCTGATGTATCCGTCAGCCATTGCTCGGCATCTAGGGGTTTCTCTTCACCCGTGAATATGACCGGTTGCAGCCGTCTGAAATCTGAAATATTCCCGGCCTCTGTTCCTTAGGGGCTGCCAACTCCTGCCGAAGAAGTTCGGTCTGTTGCTGCTGGTTCTCCATCATCGTCTGAATGACCCTCAGAATGTCCACATTCTCTCCCGCGGGTCCATTCGATGCTTGTCCGGAATGGTTTCGTCCCGTCCTTCTCTCCATACCGAATTGGGATAAGATAACTGGAATTTGGAAACAAATGGAAGGAGTTTAGGACACAAGGAAAGGAGTCAAGAAGGGATCAAGAAGGACTGGATAACTTTGTACATCGTAGTTGGCAATAGCAAATTTCTGGAATTTGCTGCTTGATTGTACTATAGGTGTGAGAGCCTAGGCTCTGATACCAACCTATAACGCCCCGATCCCACGGATACGGAGACGTCACTGCGACGTATATACGTAGGTCAGAAAATGCCCCCACGCATATACGCTAAGCAATAAGTACAACAAGAATCAGAGTACACGACTAAGCGTGGTATCCATACATATGCCAACATAAAAGTACAAGTACAAGTCATCACACAATATGATAAAGTATTACACATTACATGTATCTTTTATCACAACCAAGTTCTAAAGCAAAAGATACAATATAAACACAAAATGCTCACGAGTAGGATGGGGATCCCGTGAGTCAAAAAGAGAGATCTGGTACAAGGACTGGAGCTAATCGGCCTGCTCACTAAAGAAAGCTTGATCCTCTGTGGATGGCTCCGCTTCGATCCAAGCTTCAGAACCTGAATATGCAAATCCAAGGGTCAAGACCTCATAACAATAATCGGCTACAGCCAAATGGCATAAGGGACATAAATAAGTAAGGGGGAACAGTAAGATAATTATCAATCAGTAGGTAATGAAAGCATAAAGAGTAAGAGTCTGAATACAATAGATCCACCGTTAATGTCTTATTATTATTACTTATCTTACTATGATATCTAGCTATGTGACCCAGCGTCCCAGCGCACATAGATCCATATCCTAGTAAAGCAAGGTTGTTATTGGAAACCAGCGGTTTATCGACGAACTATGTTTACAGTGGGTCCCGTGCATGCCCGGGACCACGGTCCAGGGTGTTCCGTTGCTTGGTAACGGAACCAGCCGCAAGGCCTAACAGGAGGGACTTATGTATGCCCTTAGTCATGACAGTATTCAGGAAGAGGGAGCAAGCACTCCCCTCGGTCCCCTGGAGGCCCTCAGGTTAGACCGGAATATGATTGTACAATATACCTAATGCCAATGTAAACACGAACACATATCGATATCCGTATGTTTCCCCCCGACCCATATGTAAGTTGGTCCATTTTATACGAAAGTCAAGTGTATCATGCTTGGTTCAAGTGATGGCATGATAAGTGGTGATATTCATATTTTAACAAGTTATGAAGCGATGATATGTAATAACAAGTCATGAAGTAATATGAGGTAATGTCCATCAAGTAACATGTCATGTAGTACCAGTTATGAAGCATGAACAGGAATAATATGTCACACATGTATCAAAGGAAAAATCCAAATTCAGATAGGAAATCAACTAAGTCAGACATTCAGAATTAGTCGACTAGGTGGAAGGATTAGTCGACTAATAGGGGTCTTAAGTCGACTAACAGTCTAGATGAGTCGACTAAAACTGGGTTCCAGAGAGTTGTAATTCTGTTTCAGGAAAGTTAGTCGACTAGGGTTGTAAGGGTAGTCGACTAACAGGGAACTACTAGTCGACTAACGGATACTTAAGTCGACTAAGTCTGTGATACAAAGAGTTGATGTTTTATTTCAGGAAAACAGGAGTCGACTAGGGAGGAATGGGTAGTCGACTAGGGGTCCTAAGTCGACTAATATTTTGGATGAGTCGACTGGAACCGAGAGTTGGGTTTTCTGGTTCAGGAAAGATTAGTCGACTATTAATAAGGATAAGTCGACTAGAACTGTGTTTTCCAGAGAAGTTATGTTTCAGAACAGGTGGGTTAGTCGACTAATTCCTAGGTTAAGTTGACTAATCGTGGGAAAAACTGGGTACAAATTAGGGTTTTGTTGGTTGTGTTTGATGGTCTAAAAATACGATTCTTATGGCACAAGTGTACATGAATTGACAACACAAGTATATAAAGAAGTTGTCTAGTCTTGGTGAGTAAAAATACTCACAAGGATTGGTTATGTGAAGCTTGATCCAAGGTGATAAATCCGACGAAGAGAGAGATGATCCCAATCCAAAAGAAGTGGCTTGATTGAGGTTGAAGATGAAGATCTTGTTGATGCTTGAGATGGAGATGAAGAAGACCTAGGTGCTTTTGGAGTTAGGGTTTGAGTTTGAGATGGAGAAGGAAGAGGTGAGGGCTACTTCTTTGGTGGAATGAAGAAAAAAGGAAAGAAATGTAAGGGATATGTTTATATAGGATTTTGATTTTGTAAAGGAGGTGTAAATAAGGTAATTGAGAGGGGGTTTTGTGTAAATAGGGGAGGGGATGAGTGTCCCTCTTCTTGGCCACTTGGCCGGCCATGGGAGAGAGAGAGAGAGAGAGAGATGCATTAAATGAGGAAGTAGGTGGGAGATGGTGGAATTTTGGAGAAAGTGGAATTATTGAAAAATTGGAAAATGGAAAGCTTGTGGTTGTGGAGGAAGGAAGGAAATTAAGAAAAAGGAAAAAGGAAAAGAAATTATAAATGAAAATATTTTCTCTTGGATTTAAAATTTAAAAATGTTGAAAAGACAATTTTCCAGGTTTAAGTCGAAGATGCGGGAAACATTTCGGAAAATACCGAAATCGCCCGAAATTCAAGTATCTCGGAACGACTCGTAATTTTACTAAAAATCAAGAATATTATTTCAAGACTCATGGTGAAATTCGTTTGGAGAAATAATTTATAGTTTTAAAACTAAAAATCCCGGAATCAGTTATCTACCGACTCCGTTGGAATTTTCATAAATTCATAAAATTCTCAGAAAAAGTATTTAGATAGAAAATATGATTCTAAGAAATAAAGTCTAAAGGACCTTATAGAAATTCCTAACTGTTTGTGAATTAAAAATCCGAGAATCGATCAGCGGCACTGGTCGACACCGGTTTTTGAAAATATTTAATTAAATTCAGGAAAATTCCAGAAAATCATAGAAATATATAATATTGGAAAATGATTTTTAAAACTGAAATCGGTCAAATACAGGAAGTAAATCGAAAATACGATCGAAAAACTGAATACGCAACTAAGTACGTATTCCGGGAACGGGGTATTACAAAAGGTGAGGATTTTGGTACCCATTTTATTTTGAGTTCATAAGGATTAGCATTGCAAGGAACCCAAACTTTCTTGTTAGCAAAATTTAAAGTGTTAATTCTATCATAACAGAATTTTGCTAAATGGCCTTTGTGGCCACAATGTGTACACTTGTACACTCTAGGATGCATACGTGTATGAGTGTGATCATGACGTGCAAAGTGTGCATATGCATGATATGGGTGATGTGCATGAACATGTGGAACTTGTTTTCTTGAAAACAAGGTTTCCAATCTCTTATAATTAAATGCACATTTGCTCAAATTTGAGCTCAAACAATCAATTTTATTTTTCCAAAATTTAATCTCGTTTTGATTAATAGTGGATGGTAAAGCACGGAGAGATTTAGAGTCATTATTCTTTTTTTTTTAGAAACATTTACTTTTTCTTTTTCAACCATTTTTCTTTTCATGCAAAGCAATTTCTTTTTGTTTTTCCACCAAAACAATTTTATTTTTCAAAGTAGTGTTTCCTTCACAAAGATCATTCAATTTAGAAAGCAAGGAAACATTTTCATTTTTCAAAATTTTATTTTCTTTTTCAATGCATGCAACTTTATTTTTAAAGAAATCATTTTCTTTTAACAAGGAATCAAAATTATTTTTCATTTTCTTGTTATCCTTTTTAAGCAATTCATATTTTTCTAAGAGTTGTTGACAAAATGATGCTAGTTCATTATAAGGCATATCAACATCCTCATCTAGCTCGGATTCGGTGTTTACCTCAAGGGGGTTATCCCCTTGGACCATGTAGCACACGTTAGAAGCGTCACTTCCAACATCTGTGTCGCTCCCCGCATAATATTGTTCTTTTTTACCAAGGGAGAGTATAGTGTTCCAAACTACAAAAGCCGAATCAATATTAGCAACCCTAGATAAATAATCATCATTTAGGGTAGATCTTCAAGCATGTAGGGCTTTTGCATTAGCTTCCATATTTTGCCATTTAAACAATAAGAATCTTTAATAGTGGCAAAATAAACATGAATCCCTAAGGCTTTGAGGTACAAAGACATCTTAACCTTCCAAGTTTGGATGTTAAGAATGTCAAAGGTGGGAGGTGACATGAAATCCATAGTGTGTGAATCAAATATTGTGATTAGCTAAAAATAAGGATCTTTAACTCTAGGTTGTTAGACCAAAATCAAGAGCACGTGGCTCTGATACCAATTATAATCACCTAGAGGGGGGTGAATAGGTGATGAGCTAATCTAATGGTCAATAAATGCGAAACTAAAACTTATTTAATACAAACTAAAACTTCTTAAACTAAATACCAAGTATAACACAAGAGTGTAGCCGGATTCCCCGTGAAGGGCTCTGGACTAACTCCTCATGATTCCTCTAAATAAGAGTTGAGGTGCCGCGTTGGCTCTCTTGGTTGAATACAAGTGTTAGCAAATAATCCCAATATGAGCACAAATATATATCAAGCATATAAAGATGAAAGCAATATAAGCATGCAAGATATAAACAAGTAAGAGATAGAGAGAGAGAGAGCAATCGCAAACACGGGAGATTTGTTTCGAGGTCCGAGCACACTTGCTCTTCGTCTCCGCCTTCAACACTTGAAGGATTTCCACTAAAATCGATCCCACTGGATCACTCGGTGCCGCAACACCTACAAGACGAGTTCACACTTAAACTCCTTGGACTCTCTAGTCCCTTCACTCGTTCCCGCAAGAACTACACACCGCAAGCCCACTAGCTCGCCGAGGCCGCACCTCAAACACCAAGTTCACACTAGAACCTGAAATAATGCGAGTACACACGTCCACCTCCTCAAAGCACAAGATGAAGTCTTTGATGATCTAAACACTTGATCACCTCAAATCCTCTCACAACAAAGATCCCTATAGGATAGGTGTAGCAATGGATAGCTCAATTATGAAACTAGGATTGAATTGGTGAATGAAAACACAAGAAATCACTTTTGAAAAACTCTTAATAAACTCTCCTTTTGAATGTAAGTATTTGGCACTTAAACAAGTGGAGAAACCTCTTAAAAGAGTAAGAAAAACTAGCTCCAAAAACCACTTGAAAACTTATTCAAAATAGTCCATATAAGCCCCCCTTTTATAGGCTAGAAAAACTAGCCGTTGGGGCAAATTTACAGCCCAGATGGCTGTCGGTTGACCGCCCGGTCGACCGCCAACGGTTAGATTTCTGACCGTTGGAGCCTCGGTCGACCGGCCCGGTCGACCGTGGCCTGGACAGAGAGCAGAGCTCTCTGCCGGTCGACCGGGGCTTTCCAGAGAGCAGAAATTCTCTGGCGGTCCACCGGGTCGGTCGACCGGGCCTCCAGCCAAAATTGGCGTGCACGTCTGTGCACGTCGGTCGACTGGCCCAGTCGACCGGCAGTAGCCAAGACAGGTTCTATATAGGGATTAAAAAGGTTGTCTTTTTAGCTTAAATAAAATCTCATAAATTCACGAAAAATCTACAAAAATAGGTTCAATATTATACTTTGATAAACAAACATGTTTGAGTAAAATCAAGACATGTTACAAATATTTTGAACTATTTTTGTAACTTAGAAATTTTGGCTAAAAACAAAAACCATATTTTTCCAAATTAGTTTTTTCCAAAACTTCTCCAAATACAAAAATAAGATATTTTAAACACTTTTAAAGCATGGTGTGTATGGCTATGATCCACTACACATAAATGATGAAATTTCTATGTTTTTGACAATAAGCACTAAAACGGTTTTGGTTAAAAACACATGTATATAATAAACTCCAAAAATCAAACCGGTATTTTTCCAAAATGAAAATCCTTTTATGAAAACTCATCTAAATCAAGAGTGTGTATATGGTATACTTGAGAAATCCACCAACTATTCTATCCTTTACATTTTAATTTAAAACAAAATCTTTATAAAAACAAACCTAGACTCAAGCCTTGATCTTGAAGGTCTTCACTTGATGTCTTCTTCTCCTCTTGACTTGGTCCAAACTTGATCCAACGAGCTAGACTCCTCTTGAGTACTTGATGTGGTCTTGATGCATAGGCTCTTGAATCAAACCGTGCTAGCTCCAAAACTTGACTTTAAATCCTTTGTTGAAGCTACACATCTACTAAGATCTTGATTACAAATCTGAGACTAAATAAACACAAGATCATTAGTACTATAACTACATGAGTTGATCATCATCAAAACTAGAGTGATGGGCCATTGAGCCAACAAGGATAAGGTATCCCAATTAATTTGGGAGATGAAGCTAATCCTAAGTCCATCTTTATAAGTGAAAGATTATCACCGCTCGAGAAGGAAAATCTAATATGTCTCGTGCGAGACTATATAGATGTTTTCTCTTGAAACTATAAAGATATGTTTGGGCTAGACCCCCCGGTGGCTATGCATCGCCTTAACGTCAATTTGGATGCTAGGCCCGTCAAGAAATAGTAATGACAGTTCCGCCCCAGAGATAATGGAAGCGATCCAGTCAGAAGTCAACAAGCTTATAGACTCTGGTTTCATCAGGGAAGAACAACACCCTGATTGGGTGGCTAATATCGTCTCCATCACCAAGAGGAACGGGAAGATCCAAGTTTGCATTAATTTTCATGATTAAATGAGGTGTGTCCTAAAGATGAGTTCCCTCTTCCAATCGCCGATGCCATGATCGACAATACCTGTGAGTTTGAATGGAAGTCCCTCATGGACAGATTCTCTGGTGATCAGTCACATATATTGTATATATATTATCATATTACCATGTATCTAATAAATCTTAATAATTCTTATTATTATTTAATAATGTGTAATCCCATTACTAAAGGAGAGGGAAGAGAAACGAGCCCAAAAACCCATCAAAATTCTGATTTAATTTAGAATTAATTCGAAATCAGAAAATTATGGCAGATCAAGGCAAAACAGAGAAGATAAAATCAGTTGAAAATTGGTTAAAATAAATCTTCATAAATCAGTTGGTTAAAGCCAAAGATTAAAGGCAGTTTCGTCAAAATCTCAGACCTAAACTGAAAATCCATTTGAAAATAAACGAAAATCGAGAAACCAGAGACGTATGCCCCCTGGGTGTGGCCACCTGGCCATACACAGGCCGCGGCCGCGCGTTTTCGCAGCCAAAGCCGCATTTTCGCGGCTTTGTTGAGGAAGTTGGGGGAGCATTTGCTCCCCCTATCTTTGTACACTTTCCCCTTTTGGTTTTGCCTATAAATACTGGGTTTTTTAAAGACTATAGAGAACGATCAAGCAGAGATAGATTTTTACGCCAGTTTTTCATTCTTTATAGTGTAGGTTTTTATTTTTTCTTTTATGTAATTTTTACTTTTCTTTATGTAACTAAGAGGAGAGATGAGTTTCATGGAGGAATGAGAGCAAGCTTGTACTGAGGGTGACACTGGTGTAAGTAAGTCTATCATTCATTATTATTTGAATCAAATTGAAATTTCTTTTTCTTCTTTACTTTTGTTTTCTTTTACTCTCCTCTGATATGTTGTAATCCAAGTGAATCCGATAGCCTCGAGACTGCTTCGCCATTGCAAGTGCTCTTGATGGCCTATAGTGATGAACAACCATTCTTTTGTTAGTTTAGCTTGCCCTTTTATTCATAGTGTAGATCAGGAATGGGGAAGATCCTATACGCCATGCTTGATTGCCTTCAAAGACTAGATAAGTTGTAGCTACGGATCCAAGGTATATGAGTACTGAAGAGATAAGTAATTTTTAGTTTTCTTTCTTTTCTTTTAATTCTTTAGTTTAGATCACCACAATCTCCCAACCATTTTATTCACTATTTTTAATTTCTTTATATAAATTCATTTTTTATTTTCTCCATCTTCTCAATCTACCACTTTCTTCTTAACTTAACTGTAACTTATTTTTCTTTTTCTTTCAAGAACTAAAAGAAGATCTTTAACCATTTCAAGTGAACTAAAGAGATCTTGCTAAAAAGCTTCCATCGCTAGTCCCTCCTTCTGTATCACGACCCGCGTAGCCACTTACGATAGCGTTAGCATTGAGTACTTGCACATTTTATTCTTAAGTTCTGAAATTTTGTATTTTTGTGTGCAGCTAGAAACATCAATCAAATTTTGGCGCCGTTGCCGGGGAGGAACGGTAAGTAATTCTCTTTTAAGTTTATATTTTGATTAACTTTATTCTTTGTTCTTAGTGTACAGTGATAGATATCAAGGAGGTTTTTGCTGCAGTGGACATATAAGTGGCCCTGAACTTTGCTCAAGAAAGCAGAGCCCAAAAGCCCTCAGATTTGCTACATTCTAGTGGCAATTTGAGTGAACAACTAACCTTATTTTTGCAGGTTAGCTGAATTGCAAAACTAAATTTCTGTAGTTATTTATTTCCTTGTTTGTCTAACTGTACATACTTTCTAGCCTCAATAGTAAAATAATGTTTGTTAAATGCTAAAAATGATTTAGACTTGCATTTAGGCACGTGTCTAATTCGTTTACATTTTACATTACTGTTGAAGAGTACTGGAGTAAAGGTATGTGTGCATAGCATGTAGTATAAGAACATTTTTGAATTGTTTACATTGCTTAAGTGTTGATTTTTATGTACACATTGCACTAAATTGATTTAAGGGCTTGTCCTATAAACAAGAAAAGGTGGGGAAGTCATTACCCTCTCTTAGCCCACAAATAATTTTCTCACTCACTGACCCACGTCTAACTAAAACTGAGTAGACGTTGGCCCCAGGGACATCTCGGACTCAATAACAGACTGACCTAAGGGGCCAGTTGATTAGAATTTGACTATTGCCAAATCGGTGTCTAAGGTTGGGGATTGAGGGGCGAAACCCCAAAGGTTGGTGGTTTGGCATAATTAGGCTCATTGCTTAGGCACGGATACCTCCCACTGATCTTACCCCTACCTGGCCGATTAACTTGTGGTCAGATTCTGCAATATACTCCCGTGGACAGTCTAACTAGTTAGGAGTCGTCTGGGTCTAAGGTTTACCCTAACTTAGGTTAGATTTTTTTTCTTTTTGGTTGTCTATTTGTTTGTTTTTCTTTTCTTGTGTGATATGACTTATAACAATAATTTTTTCAATTTTAATGGTAATCTATTTACATACTGACCTCTTTTCAGATATTATCAACCCGGCATATCATAACTTTAACCAACCTAGTGTGCTAGATTGGTCTTATCTGAATCAATACATACCCTAGTCCCAATACTATGAACAAGACTGGAATAATCATCACTACTCTTTACAGAATCAATGGGGATACAACTCCCCTGAGTCAAATTGTCAACCACCTTACCAACATTTAGCTTCATATACTCCTTCTCCCAAACAACCTTTAGAAGAATCAATTGACTAAGAAAAGAGGATGGAAGCCTTAGGTGAGCTTGAACGATGAATCCAAATTTTAGAAGACTCAAAATCCCGTCAAATTTTCAAATCACAGATCCTTACTCTATTTTTCAAGGAGAACATGCCAACTTAGAAAAGAGTATGGAATCCATGATTCAGTTTCAAAATGATCCACTCAATATGATAGAAGCAAGACTTAGTAGGTTGGAATACATGTATAGGAATAAGGAAACTCTCCCGACCTAATCTTTACTTATTCTCGATACTTCTAGCTATATTGATGAAAATTAAGAATCATGGTATCTTGAAGACTTTGACCAAGATTCAATTTTACCACAAAACCTTGAACTTGACCAATATCAGCCCATAGACGAATTGGCAAGTTTTCATTTTAATGAGATTGAACTTGATTATGAATGTAAACTCTATCCCCAACTTTGTGATTCAGTTTTCATCTTTGAATCTATGTTGACTCCGGTATTCTTACCCAATTTGGACTAATTTTTCGAGCCAACATCTATTCCCATACCCATAGATCTAGAAATAGAATTACCAATTTTTGATAGTTACATTCATTTGATGGAAAAAGAATGTGAATTTCAATTTTTGGACTTGGACTCAACTCTCGAGCCAAAACTAACTCTCGAACCCAAAGTTGATTTTTCTGAGTGAGTATTAGTTCCTGAACCTATAATTCTTGAGCTCAAGTTAATCATTTCACCAAGTCACATTCTTTTGTTGGACATAGATATAGGCCATGATGACTCCGTGATGATTTTTCAGGACTAGTCATGTAAAGAGAGTAATTTTCACGAAAGGATCTTCATGATCCTATTCATATTGGGGATTGTAAATATGTAAAGAAAAAAGGTCAATAAAGGTGGGTTCCGTGAGCCATCACATTATCTTGATTGGGTGGCAACGCTTGACCCAATCAGACCACCACCGGAACTACCACCTTAAGGTAATTCCTTTCTTCTTTTTCATGCATCTATGCATTAATTCATACATTGAGAATAATGCATGAGATAAGTGTGGAGGGTTCTAATATAACTTAGGTTTTCCTTTTTTTAAAAAAATTTATTAACATTTTCTTTACTTTTAAAAACTTTTAGAAAATAGAAACAATATTTTGACATATTTTTTGTAAGAAATTAAGTCAATTTTAAGGAATATGAAAATCATAATTAAGATTTCTTATACTTAGTTAAAATAAAATTATTTGTTTCATTTTCAAGGTTAGGAAGAAAATTTGAAAAAGTAATTTAGTCTTGATTTTTACCTTGATGATATATGCATGCTTTATACACTTATACACTTAGAGTTCAAAAACAAAGATTCTTATGGGTTATTTTATATATATATATATATATATATATATATATATATATATATATATATATATATATTCGCAGATTAAGCTGGGTATTTGTGCCTCATAAAGCATAAGTATTCACGCCTAAAAGCGGTTCATATAATAAAATTCTTAGTTTTGTCGGCTTGTTTGCTCGAGTTCTTAAGTCCTTGGGGTGTTTTCTCACCCGGTGCCATAAGACCGTTCAGTTAGGAGTCACCGATTAAAGGCTCGTTACATGGGGCAGATTAGAAAGCCTAATAATACTAAGGAATAATATCACAAAAAAATAAATAAAAAATAAAAAACTAAAATAAAAGAAAATAAGGCATAAGAGTTAGAGTTAAAGAACCTCAAATCAAATTTTCACGGTCACAAAGATGCATATAACTTAGGATAAAATAATAGATTAGATGAGAAATATAGTTTGACTCCATGCCTTAGTCGATAACAAGTTTTTGAATTAAGACTATGCTTAAGAATGAAAAATTTGATTATCCAATAACTTATAGATTACTTGAACTCTTACAAAAATACTTCAAATATTTTTCTCTTTCAAAATGTGTTTTCAAAATACTAACACTTTGCTTCTCTTTTTTATGGATTTTGTGGGTGTAATCTACTAAAAATTCTTACGAGACAAAACTCATCCTTTAGGGAAAACCTAGAGGTTTAGCAACTTGTTGCACATGCTCAGTGCAATCACGTAACCTACAAAAGTGGTCAAATAATCTTTGCTTTAATTTTATTGTTTTGCTCGAGGACGAGTAAAAGATAAGTGTGGGGATGTGATAAGTCACATATATTGTATATATATTGTCACATTACCATGTTGTTATCTAATCAATCCTATTAATGTTTGTTATCTAATCAATCCTTTTAATAATATGCAGTCCCATTGCTAAAGGAGAGGGAAGAGAAATGAGCCCAAAAGCCTATCAAAATTCTGACATAATTCAGAATTAATTCGAAATCAGAAAATCATGGCAGATCAAGGCAAATCAGAGAAGATAAAATCAGTTGAAAATTGATTAAAACAAATCTTCACAAATTAATTGGTTAAAGCCAAAGATCAAAGGAAATTTTGTCAAAATCCCGGACCTAAATTGAAAATTCAGCTGAAGATAAAAAAATTCGAGAAACCAGAGACGTGTGCCCTCCAGGGGTGGCCACCTGGCCAAACCCAGGCAGCGAAAAAGCGGCCAAAGCCGTGTTTTCGCGCCTTTATTGAGGAAGTTGGCCGTGTTTTCGCGGCTTTGTTGAGGAAGTTGGGGGAGCATTTGCTCCCATATTTTCGTACGCTCTCCCCGTTTGGTTTTGCCTATAAATACTGGATTTTTCAGAGACTTCAAAGAACGATCAAGCAGAGATAGATTTTTAGGCCAGTTTTTCATTCCTTTTAGTGTAGGTTTTTATTTTTCCTTTTATGCAATTTTTTTTCTTTATGTAACTAAGAGGAGAGACCAGTTTTATGGAGGAATGAGAGCATGCTTGTACTGAGGGTGATACCGGTGTAAGTAAGTCTTTTCTTTCATTGTTATTTGAATCGAATAGTAGTTTCTTTTCCTTCTTTACTCTTATTTTCATTTGCTCTCCTCTGATATGTTTCAATCAAGTGAATCCAACAGCTTCGAGACTGCTTCGCCATTGCAAGTACTCTTGATGGCCTATGGTGATGAACAACCATTCTTTTGTTAGTTTAGCTTGCCCATTTATTCATAATGTAGATCAGGAATGGGGAAGATCCTACATGCCATGCTTGATCGTCTTCAAAGACTAGGTAAGTTGTAACTACGGATCCAAGGTCTATGAGCACTAAAGAGGTAACTAATTTTTAGTTCTCTTTCTTTTCTTTTAATTCTTTAGTTTAGATCACCACAATCTCCCAACTATTTTATTCACTCTTTTTAATTTCTTTGTATAAATCTATTTTCTATTTTCTCCACCTTCTCAATCTACCACTTTATTATTGACATAATTGTAACTTATTTTTTTTTCTTTTCAAGAACTAAAAAAAGATCTATAATCATTTCAAGTGAACAAAAGAGATCTTGCCAAAAAGCTTCCATCGCTAGTCCCTCGTTGTGGATCATGACCCACATAACCACTTGCTATAGCAGTAGCATTGTGTACTTGCACATCTATTCTTAAGTTTTGAAATTCTGTATTTTTTGTGCAGCTATAAACTCAATCATCTAGATACAATCAAATTAAGATCTATATTGATGATGAGAAGCGTACAACCTTCAGGACACCATTAAGGGTATATTGCTATACTATGATGCCCTTCAGATTGAAGAATGCAAGGACAACATATTAGAAAGCTATGAATGTAATTTTCCATGAGCATATACACAAAACAGTGGAATGCTACATAGATGATATTGCAGTGAAAAGTCGTGCCTACGGCGATCACATAGTAGATCTAAAGACAATATTTAATATCATGCAGATGCATCAATTGAAGATGAATCCCACCAAATTCTTCCTGGGGTAGCCAGGGGGAAATTTTTTGGGTTTGTTGTAACATCTAAAGGAATCCACCTTGACCCAGAGAAAGTCCGCGCTGTCCAGAAGATACATCCTCCAAGGAATCTTAGAGAGCTTAGAGTATTGCAAGGGTGACTAGCCTATATCTAGAGGTTTATCTCAAATCTCTAAGGACGATGCTAACCATTCACCAAATTAATTAAGAATGGTGTTTCATTCATCTCGGATGATGCTTGCCAACAAGCATTCGAGAAAATCAAGTAGTGCCTTACGCATCCACCTGTCCTCACAGTTTCAGTGTCAGAAAAACCTTTCCTGATATACGTTAGAGTTATGGATCATTCTCTAGAAGCTTTGCTAGCCCAGAATAATGATCAGGGACATGAGCAGGTAATTTATTACCTGAATAGAACAATGATCAGAGTTGAACATCGATACAGCCCGATCGAAAAAGAATGCTTGGCATTGGTATTCGCTGTGCAGAAGATGCAACACTACTTTGTAGGCCAAATCATACACATCATATCAAAAGTTAATCCTTTCAGATTGCTTATGACGAAACCATCATCACTAAATGGTCGACTGACAAAATGGGCCATATTTCTCTCCCAATATGAGATGCAAATCCTACCACAAAAAGCTATGAAGGGACAGGTAGTGGCAGGTTTCTTGGCTAAGCATCCGATTCAAGCAAACTTTATGAAGATCTCCAGACGAGGTCATTGAAGTTTGCTTGACCCAGACATCTTTCGAAGGACAAGTGTGACAACTCTTCGTCGACGGCACATCAAGAACGGGTCCTCGAGAAAATTTCGTAGCAGGAGTGGGGGTAGTACTTGTCTCCCTACATAACTACATAATCCCACGTGTATTCTCATTAACTGAGCTGTGTTTCAATAATGTAGCAGAATACAATGCTCTCTTGATCAGGATGCAAATTGCCGATGAGATTGGTATTAAAAACCTTGAAGCATACAATGATTCAAAGCTCATCATTAATCAGGTTAGCAGAGAGTACGAAGTTAGACAAGAAAACTTAGTATCCTATCACAACACAACCATTCACATGGCGGAGATGTTCAAAAGCTTCTACATTGACCATATACCTAGCTAGTAAAATGCGCATGCAGATGCACTTGCGTCTCTCGCTGCTTCCTTGGGCCTTCCAGTCAGAGCGGTAGAGAAAGTACTTGTCTACAGTCATGATCTGTACTGTCCAAGATTCGTCCTTGAAGATAATCAAATTCCAGCATGGAACCTTCAAATCAAAGAAACCCTAGAGACTTCAGTAGGTCCAGAGCTCAGGAATTGGCAATCCTGTACATCTACTATGCATTGTACGATATTCAGCCTGATGACCCTAAAGAGGCGGTTGCCATTAGAAGGAAATCCCTAAATTCTATTACAATGCGATTACAAGAACACTCTATCGCCGATCGCATGATGGAATTCTCCTCCGCTACTTATCACAAAAGGTGGTACAGGAAATACTCAAAGTGGTTCATGATGGTATACGCGGAGCTCACTAACCTGGTCCAAAACTTGGGGATCGACTCTGAAGACTGGGATATTATTGGCCAAAGATGATCCTTGATGCCATCGCTTACGCTAAGCGATGCCACGCCTGTCAGATCCATGGTTACGTCATTCACAGGCACTAAGACATCTTCGCTCTATAACTTCTTCCTGGCCATTCGAGATGTGGGGAATGGACGTGGTTAGTTCTATCAGCCCACCTTCAACCAAAGGACACCAGTTATCTTAGCCATAACCGATTACTTCTCCAAATAGACTGAGGCTATCCCCTTGAGGGAGGTAAAAACATCTGACGTGATCAAGTTCATTAAAATCATGTGGTCTATCAAATTGGCGTGTCATGACGGATTGCTTATGATAATGGGCCTCAGTTCGTTAGCCTAGCATTCCAAAGATTCTGTAACAAGTTCAGGATCTAGAGTATGTCTTCAATGGCATACTATCTAGTTGCTAATGACCTTGCAGAAGCTTTCAATAAGACCTTTGGAAAACTCTTTAAGAAGTTCATTTCGAAGAGCCATTGCGACTTAAGTTAGGTGAATGCTTATGGACTTATCGCACAACAGTGAGAACCCCGACGAAAGCTATACCATTCTCTTTGGTATATGAGTGTGAAGTCGTACTCCCACTAGAAATTCAGATCCCATCTCTACGCATTGCCTTGACAATGGAGATGATAAATGAGGAGAAGCATTGACTGCGACTCCAGGAGTTGGAAGCTTTGGACGATAAACGCCTACAAGTTCAATAGCAAATCGAGCTTTATCAAGCTCAAATTTTTAAAGCCTTCAATAAAAAGTCAAGGAGAGGACTTTCAAGAAAGGTGGCCTTATCTTAACTGTCAAAAGACAGATGGTGATGATGCATAAGACAAAAGGAAAATTTTAGCCCAAATGGGAAGGACAATTTGTAGTAGAATCAGTCTACTCGAATGGAGCATACCGCCTCATAACCCCAGATGGCGATATGCTTATGATGCCGATCAATGACAGATTCTTGAAGAAGTACTATCTTTAACATGATTCTTCTCATAATCAGGTTAACATTATACCTTTGATCAAAACTTTCAGATCCAAGATGTTTGAAAGAGTGCCAAAGAAAAACTTCTCCCTTCAACGGATCACATTACGGTCAATCATTGCCAAGCCAACTGAACACTGCTTACATTATAATTCATGATGTAAACGTCAAGGAAAAGAGAAAGTGTAAAACTTTAGTTTTAGCCTTGTTACTCTTCTCTAGTTTTTCTATCAAAATCTGATGCCTCTGAAGGCCAAGGATAAAGGAGAATGCCGGCTTTTAAGTCCAACGTAAGTCCTCGACAACTCATCATGCTGAGGAGAATAGCATGGCTAGCGCAACTCAAACGGTAGTTGGTAAAAGCATACCAAATCTATTTATAGTTGAGGATTTGCTAAAAATCCTAAGGGACTTGGTCCCGTCTTTTCCTCCAAAATCCCTTACCAATTCTCTCCTACGGAATGGTAAGACCATAAAAATATCTGTGTCCATTTTCCTGGCAAAATAAGCACAAACTTGTCATGTTAACAGTAAATCACTGACAAGCCATTTTTTTTAATCTCTAATGGAGTTCGTCAAGTTAATATAACACCGGTAAGAATTCTTTTCATCTCACACCAAAATCTCCTGCAAATTCCCTCCCATGGAGTGGTAGGTCCACAACTCAATCACTATTATGTTAACACTATACCTCTAACAGTGAAAAGTTTCATTACTCTTCAGTGAGTGCGAACTTCCACATGATGACTCCCTTACATGGAGTCACAAGTCTTGAAAATTGCCAAGTTAACTCTACACCTCTGGCAATCCAAACTTCACTTGCTAATTCTCCTCAATAGAATGGCAGGTCCTCAAAATTGCTCATATCGCAAATCAACTCTTGTAATTTTAATATTACGCCTCTAACAAATTATTGTTAAATTTAATATCACACCTTTAACCGTGATCAGGTTTCTTCCAAATTCAATATTAAATCTCTGACAGTCACTTTCCTCGTGCTTCCATATCGAAGCTGAGACGAGCAATGCTAAGTTTAATATCACGCCTCTAGCATCTAGTTCATTGTTAAGTTCAACAATACACCTACGACAATGACTTTTCCTCAAACTTTTGTATCAAGGTCGAGATGACCAATGCTAAGCTCAAAATTACACTTCTAGCATTACCTCCACTGTTAAGTTTAACACTACACCTATGACAGTGGTATCTTTAGTTTTCCCAAATGAAACTAAAATTCCTGTGGAGTGAAGTTAATATTACACATCTAGCTTACATCCTTGTCAAGTTAATATCATACATCTGACAAGATTAAATCCAATCCGTTAAGTTAATATCACACCTCTGATGGTAAGGAAATACTCAAATCCCTGACGGGTCTAATCTTACTTGTTATTCTCATTAATAGAATGACAAGTTAACTTAAAATCACTATTAGGTTGACATCACACATTTAACAGTGTTCACTAATCCCCAACTGAGTCTTAATTACGTTTATATTATACCTTAATGATAGGCTCAATCACAATCCCCTGCAGAGTAAAAATTTTACTTGTCTTTCTTATCCATAGAATGAGAAGTCCACAGAAACTATTCCACTCTTGTCAAGTTAACATCACACCTCTGGCAGTAACCTTAAATTTCTTAAATTTAATTTTCCTATTTTGAGTTGCTAAGTTAAATATTTCACCTCTAGCAAATCAAAGGTAATCACTTATCTGATTTTCAATGCAAAATGAAAGTCAAGGCAAATAAGATGGTAGAAAAGTGTCACTTTTATTTAAAAATATGAAAGTGATACAAAACGCTCTCTTTTCTAATAAGATTGAGTGTTAAAATAAAGGAGTATAAAAAGGTCTCTCTTATTCAGCGAAAGGTTGAACTCACTCCTTGAAACATTGAAGATACACAAAGTTCGTCTTCTTGACTGTGGTCAGAACAGCAGATCAGCCTCCTCTCCTCTTGAGAACAATGGTGTTTCTCGAGATCAAAATGCAAGGGAACATTCTGATTCCAGTCGACCAACTGGTGTGAAGGTCTTCACAAGGCCATAATCTTTCACTTAATAAGAAGCTCCGCCACCAGAAAGTCATCCAATGAGGATGGATTTTTCATTGATGTTACTTCTTTGAACAAGATTGCTGACGGGAGGATCTGAGACCTTACTGGTGACGTCCTCTTTCCCGTGACCTTTAAATGCATTATGCTTATTATGATCAGGAAGAATCCGAGACCTTACTGGTGCATCATGTCCAATAATGTTTTGATGTGTATCGAAAACTGCATGGATCTTTCTTGCCCTTGGACAGAAGTTCTGACTCCTCAAGTGGTCGCCAATCGAACGAACTAGTCATTTCATATCTACCTTAATGGACGCGGCAAGGACACTGGAACCAGCACCAGCAATACGGCCACGACCTGCAAGAAGGAAAAAACCCAAGGGTTAAATTTTTGCAAAGACAGAAAACATGAATCCAGAAGCACAGACGTGGGTCTTAAGTCATAGACTCTAGATGCGAGTCTTATACATGAATCTCATGTCTAAAGCTTCAAGATGCAGAGTTTATCATGCTCCGCAAAAAAAAAAAAATGGATCCGAATGCACAGACTAACATTAGACTCGCGTCTGAGGAATGAAACGCAGGGCATATATTAATGGTGCAGACGCGGGCCTTAAAAATTTTCTAAGTCACTCCAGAGGCAGGTATTATATGGAGACCTGCGTCTAAGGCTGAGAGAAGCAGAGTTGGCCACAATCGTGTCTAAAGTCTCAAAAGAGTGTCTAAGGCTTTAAGACGCAGAGTTCACCACACTCATGTCTAAAGATCTCAAAAGAGCGTCTAAGGCTTTAAGACGCAGAGTTTGCCACACTTTCGTCTAAAGATTTCAAAAGAGAAGTTTTAAAAATTTTCTAAGTTATGAACTCTACGCGAGTCTTGTTGGCCAAAGAGGTTACACTCTCCATTTGTTTAAAGTTTTGATGATAACAAAATACTTAGGAGCTATATGGTACTAATAAGTTATTTAAGATGAAGTTTCAGGTTTGAACCATTTATGATGGCTATTGCTTAGCTCTTGGAAGATTTTCTAGGTTCATGGAGCAAATAAGGCAAAAGGCACAAGAAGGAATGTTCATAAAAAAGAAGGCTCTAGCAAAGCATTGCATGGTTCAAGACTTCAGTTTGGCTCAAGAGACTTCATTAGATTTGTTTTTAGTGTTATAGTTTTGTTAAAGGATAGTGGATAGGTTGAAGCTCATGTTCCTATACACAAGTTTTTAATTGTGCATTGATTAGCATTATCACCTATTCACCCCCCTCTAGGTGATTTCAATTGGTATCAGAGCTAGAACTCTAGTTTGTGGCCTAACATCCTTAGAGAGATCCTAAAATTTGCTAATCACCATTTGCATTCTTTCATTCATACACTAGTAAACATGGCCGACAACATCAAAACCCCTCCTAAATTTGATGGACTCAATTTCCCCATTTGGAAGGTTAGGATGACTATTTTTCTACAATCCTTAGGTAGCTTAGTGGCTAAATCCTTGACAAAATCCTATGTTAGACCCGATAGAGAGGAGAGCACTTGGTCTGACTTTACCTACAAAGAATATGAGGCTAATTCTAAGGCCCAAAATTTCCTTCTCACCGCCTTGAATGAGGATGATCTTACACGGGTTATACACTGCCAATCCGCCTATGAGATTTGGAAACATTTGTTGGTCACTCACGAGGGGACATCTCAAGTCAAGGGAGCCCAAATAGATCTCTTGAGGTCCCAATATGAAAGTTTCAAAATGCTTGAAGATGAGTCTATTGATTCTATGATTACAAGGTTTACAAAGATTACTAATGCTCTTTCTTCTCTAGGTGATAATATAAGCAATGACCAAAAGGTGTGAAAAGTGATTCGAGCTCTTCCTTCATCATGAGAGATAAAGGCAACCACGTTAAAGGAGTTGAATGATAAAGATGAAATGGATCTCATAAGTCTTATTGAAAACCTTAAGACTCATGAGATAGAGAAGAAGGCAAGAGAAGAAGCAGTACCTCAAAAGAAGAAGTTCATAGCCTTCAAGTCTTCCTCCACAATCGACGACAATGAAGAAGATGAAGAAAATGATGAGGAGCTATCTCTCCTAGTAAGAAATGTGAAGAGGTTGTACCGCAAGAACAAACTCAACTTTAAAGGAAATTGGAAGGGAAGGAGGAGAGAAGAATCATATGCTACAATTGCCGCAAACCCGGGCACATCATGGCCGATTGTCCCGAGTTCAAGAAAAAGGTGACTCCTCCTTGAAGCAAAAGAGGCCGGTTGAAAAGAAAGCATACAAACCACTTAGGATTCAGAAAGCGAGTCCGAAGATAAGGTGGACACGGCAAATATGTGTTTCATGACAAACACATCCAAGGTAACCACTCAACCTCTTGATGAAGAGGATGAATTAAGTAGAGAAATGCTTGTACATACTTTTATTGAACTTTCTGAAAGCTATGATGATAAAAAGATAGAATGTTCAAAATTGGAAAAGGAAATTGTTGTTCTTAAAAATCAACTTGCTATTGTTTCACAAGAAAAGGATGAAATTTCTTCTAACCTTGTTTCAACTAGAAGAGAATTTGATGCTTATAAAGTTGCTTGTAAAGCTAAATTTCCAAAAGTTGATAAAATGAACTTTCTTTGTTAAAAACTAGAATTATTGATTTTAAAAATGTCTTAAAAGATTATGCTTTTAATACTAAGAAATTGGAGGATATGTTTTCAAAGAAGCACATACCACATGTTAAGAATGATAAAACAACCCATGCTAAAAATGCTCATCATGTCAACACTTCACACAACACTTCTCATGTTAAATCTACTCATGCTCACAAGTCACATGCTAGTAAGCCACACACTCATTATGCATTTAAATATGGTAGAGTTTATAGATGTACTTATTGTGGTAAAAATGGCCATTTAGCTAAGTTTTGCTATGATCAAATTAATAGAACAAATAATCTTGTGTGGATCCGTGATACTAACTCTTTAGGACCCAAGAAAATGTGGGTACCAAAATCAAGCTCTAAAGTTTTGATGTAGGTACACACTAAGGCTCCAAGACGTAAGGAGCGGTGCTACCTTGATAGTGGTTGTTCAAGACATATGACATGGGATATCAACAACTTTACAACCCTATCAAGGTACATTGAAGGTGGCACCTGTTGGCCCAAAGGCCTTCCACCCTAGTTTGATGATGATTAACTCATGTAGTTATGTGTACTAATAATCTTGTGATTTTAGTTTCAGATCATTAATCAAGTTATTAGTTAGTGATTAGCTTCAACAAGATGATTTGGAAGCTTTCACATGTTGATTCAAGAGCCGAGCGTCAAAGATCATATATAGCAATTGCTCGGTGGATCTAGGAGTTTTGGATCGAGTCGGCTTGGAGATTGCGCTCTACAAGAAGACTTCGGTACCATAATTTAGTTTGTATTTAGATCCAAAATTGTAAAGATTAGAATAGTATGATAATGCTCAAGTTCACAACACACACACGTTTCATGTTTTGAATATTGGTTTTCGGTTTTAGGTTTAACCGATCTTGGTTTCATGAATAGATAGATCAAAACAAGTTTACATGGTTTAATGTATATATGATTTGTTCTATATACATGCATGCTTTAATTTTCTAGACAAACTTAGTTTTGACTTACTTATTCATGTGTTTTATGTTTTGGTATTTTTGACAAAACATATTTTGGAATTATTGACAAAAACATGGATATATATTTGTTTCATGTATATTGGATTTCTATCCATATGCATCATGCCTAAATGTTGTTTAATATCATATTTTTGTATTTGGAAGAGTTTTGGACAAAACGTATTTTCTATTCAAAATCCAAGTTTTAGAAAATACAGTTTTTGGTTTTTGGTAAAAATGATTAGACACAAAAATAGTTCATATTGATTGATATTTGAGCTAAACTTTTTACCACATGTTTATATATCAATGCAAAATGATAAAACTATTTTTGGTGATTTTTAGAAAAGATAAAAGAATTTCTAAACATGTTTTTAAACCAGTTTTCTGTTCCGGGCTTCAACCAGTCGACTAGTCTTCTGACCAAGTCGACTTGGCTGAAGTCGGTCGACCGGGTCAGTCGACCGACGTGCACAGAATTGTGCACGTTTGGCAGACATGGGACGGTCGACCGTCCGGGTCGACCGGGTCTGAGAGCAGAGCTCTCTGTTTGTTTGGGTCGACCGGGGCGGTCGACCGGTAGCTGGCAACGGGCAAAATTTGACCGTTGGACGGTCGACCGGCCGGTCGACCGGCGGCGCATTTCTGGCATTTTCTGCTACCAACGGCTATATTTTTCTGGGGTCTATAAATACCCCATTTGTAAGAGTTTTTCTCCAAGATTTTTTGTGCGAATTTTTCCCTACTCTCTGGTGTTTTCACAGCAATCAAAAGAAGTTTTTGGATTCAAATTGAACAATCTATTTGGTGTTTTTGCTAGGGTTTGGAAAATCAAAGAAAAGGGTTTTTGGGAAAAATAGTTTTGATTCATCTTCTATATCTTGGTTTCAGTTTTTCCCAAGGATTTTCTTTGTGATTTTAATTTCCATTCCATTGGTTTTCTCCACACTTGAACAACATCTACTTTCTTATTCTATAGGATCTTTGTGTGGGAGAAAGAAATTATTTGTGGTTGTTGTTTAGACCACCAAGTTAAAAACCCAATCTTTGTTTGGCTTTGTGCCTTGGGTTGTATCCCTCAAGTGGTGAGGTGATCCTTGTTTGCTTTGTGCTAATCCCTCAAGTTGTGAGATGATTGTTTTGTTGGATTGGAGCTTGCCTCAAGGAGGAGGTTGTGGTTGTAAAGAGAGGAGTTGGGTGCTCCTTTGAGAGTTCTTTGTGGACTAGCTAGTGGATTAGAAATCCTTCGTGTGTCGAAGGCGGGGATGTAGAGCTGGTGCTCGAACCTCGAAACATATCTTGTTGTTTGCGCTTGATCCATTGACTCTCTCTCTATCTCTCTCTTTACTTTGTGCCTTGCAAATATTAATATTGTGCATTCATAATTGCTTGGCTTGGTTGTGTGTGTATCATTTGTTGATTGCACTTGAGTGTATTGCATTAAGTTTTTAAATTTCACATTGAGTGACTAGATTAGCATAATCACCTATTCAACCCCCCCTCTAGGTGATCTTTCAATTGGTATCAGAGCTAGCGCTCCTGATATTTAGGTTTAACCACCTAGGAGTGAGATCTTAGTTTGCTAATCTTCATTTGCATCTTTATTTGCACTCATCTAGTTTTGCACTCATGGATAGCCCTCCTATGTTTGACCATATTAGACTTGATGTTTGAAAGGCCAATATGAGTAGCCATTTGAAAAGACTAGGACATCTAGTTTATCAAGCCTCCACTATGGAATCATTCCCTAATAGTAGCAAGCATAAAAAGGCTAATGCATTAGCACTTAGAGCACTTAGAGCATCTCTTAGTGAACATCTTTTACCGGTGTTTAATCATTATGACTCGGCTTTTGTAGTTTGGAGCTTATTGACGTCTCCCGAGCTTCCAAGGATTATCAACAAGATGAGGAGATCTAAGAGAGAAAAGTCCGAAGAGCAGTGCTTCATGGTCCAAGGGAAAAACTCCCTTGAGGTACAATCGGACACTCAATTAGATGATAGCTCTAGTTCCTATTGCCATGGTTGTTTTGAAGTTCAAACTTTAAATTTGGAACTTGCTCAAAAGCTTGAAAATTTATTGGAAAAACACAATCTTTTGAAAGAGGACAACCTTATTTTGAAAAATGAATTAAAGGATATGTGTTCTAATTTTGAATTGATTTTGCAAGAAAAGGAAGAGATCACTAGTGAACGTGACTCACTAAGATCTCAACTAGACCTTGCCCTTGATGAGATTGAGATTTTAAAAAACAAAAATGATTGCAATGATGCTGTGAAAAACAATGAGGTGTTATCTTCTAAATTGGATTTTGTTTTAAAAGATAACCTTGTTTTGAAAAATAAAATTGATTCTATTACAAAAGAATTGGATTTGGTTTTGAAGAAAAATGAATCTTTGAAAATTGATATTGATTCTCATGTGTGCCATTGATTGGTCACTAATGTTGCACAATTATTATCATATTTCCATACTTATTATAGAATAAAATCTGCTTTGTCCTAATTAAATGTTTAATTTATTTGCAGGCCCATTCCTTAAGGAGATGAAGAGAAACAAGCCCAAAAGCCCACCAAATTCTGATTAATTCAGAATAAATTTGAAATGAAGAAATCAGGGCAAAATCTTGGCATATAAGGAACGTTTAGAAGAATCCTCCATGAATCAAGATGAAGAAATCAGGGCAAAATCTTGGCATATAAGGAAGGTTGAGAAGAATCCTCCCTGTGGGCAAAATCTTGGTATATAAGGAAGGTTGAGAAGAATCCCCCTGAATCAAGCACAATCAAAGGCTGTTTTGTCAACTTTGAAGAAAAAAATAAGAAAATCAGAAGAAGATACGGGAAATACATCAGACCAGGAGATTCCCCCAATCTTCCTGGGATCTTCTCCTTTAGGTTTTTTGCCTATAAATATTGGTTTTAGCTGAGCAAGGGGGAAGACAGATTAGGATTTAGCCTAGTTTTTCATTTCTTAGTTTAGGTTTTTGCTTTTCTTTTTCATGTAATTTAGTTTTCATTTATGTAATTCTGAGGAGATCAACTTTCATCGAAGAACAAGACTGAAGCTTGAGCTAAAAGTGACAATTGGTGTAAGGTTTTATTTCTTTTCTTCGATTGCTATGAAATCAAATCAATGCTATTTCCTTGTATGTTCTTTTTAGTTCTCTTCTTCTTTTCTATTTTATCTTTCTTTTGGTACAACTGTCTTCCAAGTGAGTCTAAAAGCATCGAAAGAGCCTTGCCTTTGCCAGTGCCACCGATAGCTCATGACGATGGAATTGTGAGTCTCTCTGTATCATTTCATGCTTGCGTATCTTGATGATGTAATGTGGAAGAGACCAACACTCGACTGTTATGGGCTATGCGCTAACTGCCTCCAATTCAAAGTAACATTGAAGGTAAGAACTCAAGGTAAGCTTTTGGTGAAAAGAAGGTAAATATTTGTTTTCTTTTCTTTTTCATTTCTGTAAATTAAATCACTACATCTTCCAACTCTATCATCTCCACTTCATTGTACTTAGTCGCTTTTCATCGTTTTCTGATTTTCCACCTTCTTCATCTTCCATTTTCTTTTAACTTTAAGATAACTTTCTTTTTCATTTTCATAACTAAAAACAGAGAAGAACCTTCGTTTTATTTTCTTAAAAGATTTCAATAAAGAACTGTAACGCTTCCATCGCAAACCCTCCTTGTGGATCACGACCCGCATAGCCACTTGCTATAGCGAAAGAATTGAGCACTTGCACATCTTCTTTCTTAAGTTCTATAATCTCGTTTTGTGTGCAGGTTTAGCATCAATCAAATTTTGGCGCCGTTGCCGGGGAGGGTAAAACAGTTTTTATTGAAATCTGAATTTTTGAAAATTTTTTAGAACTAAACGAATTTTCTTCTCTGTTGCAGATTACAGGGCAAGCAAAGCAAGAAAATAAGTTTGCAGTGAAATACAAGTGGTATTGGGCCTCTGCTCTAGAAAGCAGAGACCCATTGCCCTCTGAATTGCCGCGTTTCCACGGGAAAAGACTCACTACTAACAGGTTTTTGCAGGGCTGCTAGCTTTGCAAATTCTAGTTTGCTGCAATTATTTATTTCTTATATGCCATCACAAAAACCTGCTAATAATCAACAGTAAAATATTTGTTGAAAAGATAAAAAATTGATTAGACATTTGCATTTTAGGCACGTGTCTTTTTAATTCCTTTATTTTTTACTGTTGAAAAGTGCTGGAGCAAGGTACGTATGCATTGCATTTAGCATAGGACTCACTTCTTGGTTGTTTATATCGCTTTGAGTGAATCTTACATATCTTGTACACTTGCACAAAATTATTTTAAGGGCACTAACCCATAACAAGATAAGGTGGGGATTTAATCACCCTTCCTTAGCCCAAAAATCAGATTCCAAGCACTCACTAACCCAAGCCTAACTAAAATTGAGTAGACGTTGGCCCTAGGGACATCTCGGACTCAATTAGGAGATTATCCTAAGGGGGAAAAGTGTTAGAATCTGACTCCTGCAAAATCAGTGTCTAGGAAAGGGATTGAGGGCCGAAAGCCCGAAGGTTGTGGTTATTTAATTAAGGAACGTCTTTGACGGAAAACCTCCCACCAACCTTGCCCTGACCTGGCTGATTAGCTTGTGGTCAAAGTCTACATTAGACCTCCCGTGGACAGTCTAATCAGTTAGGAGTCGTCTAGGTCATAGGTCTACCTAACTTAGTTAGAATTTTTTTCTTTTATTTGTTTGCTTATTGTTTGTTTTTCTTTATTTATATTCTATTGTGTGATATGGACTATAATAATAATTTTTTCAACTACAATAATAATCCATATTACACACCGACTTCATTTTTGGATATTACCAACCCGGCATATCATAACTTTGACCAACCTAGTGTGCCGGATTGGTCTTATCCGAATCATATGACCCATACCCCCCATCTAATAACTATAATTTCCATAATGATTTTAATTCTTCACCAAGTCAGTGGGGATTCACCTCCCCCGAGCATAATTTCCAACCACCTTGCCCTCCTTCTCCACCCAATCCACATTATGTTCAAGATTCATACTCAGTTCCACCCGTCCAAAATAGGAAACATCAATTATGGAAATGAGTATGCGTGAGTCCAAACACAAATCCCAAAATCTGATGGACTCACAATTTCACTACCACTTCCAAGATAATTCTTCATCTTTTCATCAAAACAATGAACCTATCAACTATGAAAAGATGCTTGAAGCCATGACTCAGGCTCAAAACACTCGTAATCGTGACATAGAGATATGATGGTCGAATCTCTACGTTCCCACCGTCCTGATGTCACTAACTATTCTGTTAGAGCTGAAGAGTCATGTAGTTTAGAAATCAAGATTCCATTTCAGCACAACCATTTGAACTTGCCCAAACTCCAAATGAAATTGATAATTGGCAAGTTATCTTTTACCTGAAATCGAACTTGAAAATGAATATGATCTTGAACCCCAACTTAGTGATTCAATTCTTCTTCCTGATTCAATAATGACTCCGGTATCTTTACCTGACTTCAATCTTTTCCGGAGTCGACATTGGATCCTGTCCCAATTCATAATGAAATTGAATCACCCATCTTTGAGGATCATATTGAACTTGACCAATTATACACTTTTGAAGATCCTATTGACAAATTGGCAAGTTCTCCATTTTTTGATATTGAACTCAATGAGATATGTGACCTAGATTCTCAAATCAGTGATCCAGTTCAACTTTCTGAATCAATCTTGACTCCCGTTTTGTTACCAAACTTGAGTAATATTTAGAGTCAGTTTTGATTCCTCCACCTATCATTCCTGAACTGGAATCACCCATATTAGGTCACATTCCATTGTTGAAAAATACATGTGGACTGGAGTTTCAACTTCTTGACTTGGACCCAATTTCTGAACCTATTTCGACTCCTGAACCTTTACTTGACTTAAGTCACCTTCCTGAGTCGGTATTAGTTCCTGTCCTTCCTGAGTCTAAGTCAACTGTTCTATCATTTCATACTCCATTCTGGGACGAGGTGGTTGATAAATTTGACTCCGAAATTAGTTATGGAATATGGAAATTAGATGGGGTCAAATATTTAATAAAAAATCCTTCATGGATATATCTTTTTAATGGGTTATATTAAAGATAGTGCCGGTGGGTTCCTTCGAGACCCAAGAAAAGTTGATTGGGCCGCGTTTCGTGGACCAATCAGACCACCACCGGAACCACCACCTTAAGGTAACCTTTTCCTTCCCTTTCTTCTTTTTCATGCATCTATGCATTAATTCATACATTGAGGACAATGCATGAGATAGGTGTGGGGGAGGGTCTAACATAACTTTTCTTTTTGTTTAAAAAAAATTAACATTTTTCTTTACTTTTAAAAACTTTTTGAAAAATAGAAACAATATTTTGACTTATTTTTGTAAGAAATTAAGTTAATTTTAAGGAATAGGAAAATCAAAATTAGAACTTCTTATACTGGTCAAAATAAGATTATTTGTTTGATTTATAGAGTTAGGAAGATAATTTGTCAAAGTAATTTAGTCTTGATCTTTACCTTAATGAAATATGCACACTTCATACACTTACACACTTAGGGTTCAAAAACAAAGATTCTTATGCCTTATAAAAAAAGAAAAAGAAAAAAAAGATAAACAAATCTAATTATTGATTAGCTAGGTGCTTTGGCCTAAGCAAGCCTTAGTATTTATGCGAAAGATGATTAGATAAGTTTGAAATATATATATATATATATATATAAAAATATATATATATATATAAACATTCTCTGATTAAGCTGGGTATTTGTGTCTAATAAAGCATAAGTATTCACGCCTAAAAGGGGTTCATATAATAAAATCCTTAGTTTTGTGGCCTTGTTTGCTCGAGTCCTTAAGTCCTTGGGGTGTTTTCTCACTTGGTGCCCTAAGACCGTTTGGTTTGGGAGTCATCGATTAAAGGCTCGTTACATGGGCAGATTAGAAAGCCTATTAGAACTAAGGAATAAAAAAAAAATTATATATATATATATAATAATAAATGAGGTATAAGAGTTAGAGTTAAAGAATCCTTAGTTAAAATTTTCACAATCACAAAGTGCATATGACTTAGGGTAAAGTAATAGACCAGATGAGAAGTACAATTTGACTCCTTACTTCGATTGATAACAAATTTTTGAATAGAGACTAAGTTTAGGAATGAAAAATTCAGTTTTCCTATAACTTATAGATTGCTTAAATCTTACAATTATATTTCAAATATTTTTCTCTTTCAAAATGCTTTTCGAAAATACTAACTCTTTGTTTCTTTTTCTTTATAGATTTTGTGGGTGTAATCCACTGAAAACCCTCACGAGACAAAACTCGTCCTCTAGGGGAAACCTAGAGGTTTAACGGCTTGTTGTACATGCTCAGTGCAATCGCGTGACCTGCGAAAGTGGTCTAATAATCCTTAGTATAGTTTAGTTGTTTTGCTCGAGGACGAGCAAAAGATAGGTATGGGGGTGTGATTGGTCACTAATGTTGCACATTTATTATCATATTTCCATACTTATTATAGAATAAAATCTGCTTTGTCCTAATTAAATGTTTAATTTATTTGCAGGCCCATTCCTTAAGGAGATGAAGAGAAACAAGCCCAAAAGCCTACCAAATTCTGATTAATTCAGAATAAATTTGAAATGAAGAAATCAGGGCAAAATCTTGGCATATAAGGAACGTTTAGAAGAATCCTCCATGAATCAAGATGAAGAAATCAGGGCAAAATCTTGGCATATAAGGAAGGTTGAGAAGAATCCTCCCTGTGGGCAAAATCTTGGTATATAAGGAAGGTTGAGAAGAATCCTCCCTGAATCAAGCACAATCAAAGGCTGTTTTGTCAACTTTTGAAGAAAAAAATAAGAAAATCAGAAGAAGATACGGGAAATACATCAGACCAGGAGATTCCCCCAATCTTCCTGGGATCTTCTCCTTTAGGTTTTTTGCCTATAAATATTGGTTTTAGCTGAGCAAGGGGGAAGGCAGATTAGGATTTAGCCTAGTTTTTCATTTCTTAGTTTAGGTTTTTGCTTTTCTTTTTCATGTAATTTAGTTTTCATTTATGTAATTCTGAGGAGATCACTTTCATCGAAGAACAAGACTGAAGCTTGAGCTAAAAGTGACAATTGGTGTAAGGTTTTATTTCTTTTCTTCGATTGTTATGAAATCAAATCAATGCTATTTCCTTGTATGTTCTTTTTAGTTCTCTTCTTCTTTTCTATTTTATCTTTCTTTTTGGTACAACTGTCTTCCAAGTGAGTCTAAAAGCATCGAAAGAGCCTTGCTTTGCCAGTGCCACCGATAGCTCATGACGATGGAATTGTGAGTCTCTCTGTATCATTTCATACTTGCGTATCTTGATGATGTAATGTGGAAGAGACCAACACTCGACTCTTATGGGCTATGCGCTAACTGCCTCCAATTCAAAGTAACATTGAAGCTAAGAACTCAAGGTAAGCTTTTGGTGAAAAGAAGGTAAATATTTGTTTTCTTTTCTTTTTCATTTATGTAAATTAAATCACTACATCTTCCAACTCTATCATCTCCACTTCATTGTACTTAGTCGCTTTTCATCGTTTTCTGATTTTCCACCTTCTTCATCTTCCATTTTCTTTTAACTTTAAGATAACTTTCTTTTTCATTTTCATAACTAAAAACAGAGAAGAACCTTCGTTTTATTTTCTTAAAAGATTTCAATAAAGAACTGTAACGCTTCCATCGCAAACCCTCCTTTTGGATCATGACCCGCATAACCACTTGCTATAGCGGAAGAATTGAGCACTTGCACATCTTCTTTCTTAAGTTCTATAATCTCGTATTTTGTGTGCAGGTTTAGCATCAATCAGCCATGCTAGTATAGCTTCTTCTTCTTCTTGCACACCTATTGCATGCTCCACTTTATCTTCCTCTATTAAAAATGATATAAATGTTTTGAAGAAAAGTGTTGAATGTTTGGGCTCCACTTTTAGCTAATGCACATTGAATCATTCACGTTTGGAAACCTTGGTTTGGAAGAAACAAGGTCCATCTTTGCTTGCACACTCTACACGGCATACACATGCTTCCCACGGTCACCACCATTACACGTATGCTCATGTGTACACATGTACACATTGTGGCCGAAAAGGTCACCTTGCTAGATTTTGTTATGATCGTGTTTATCATGAAAATTTAGCAACTAATTTTGTTTGGGTAAGAAAGAAACTAACCCCTATGGACCCAAAAGAAAATGGGTACCAAAGACCACCTCTATACTTTTTGATGTAGGTGGGAGCTCTCGCATCACGTGAGAGTATTGGTGCCTTGAGGTGGATGCGTTCTAAGCTTAAAAGAGAACCATTTGGATGCTTCACTCTCAAGGAGATTTGGTGGGAGGACCACCGTGGTTTGGAGAACTAGAGATGCACCTTCATCGGTTTTGGTATCATTCTCTAACTCCCATTTTTATTTGCATGCTTTTCATGTTCATCTATTTATAGCATGTCATGATTTATTGTTCATTATGCCTATGCCATGCTTATTAGAATAGTGCTATACATGTTTAGTTACTTGAGCACCCATGTTTTATATGGATCTATATTTGTGTTCTCACCTTGTTTAAACTAACATGTATGCCCTAGATCTAATGCACATGCATATGCATTATGACCATTTGGATGTTTATGATTTTTGTTCTTGTTGAATCATGTTTTATTGTTTCATGTTTAGTATGATATTTGCCATGTTTATTAGACTTATGCTTTACATGATTAGTTGTTGAGACACCCTTGTTTAATATGGACCCATATTTTGTGTTCTCTTTATGTTTTGCTATCATGTTAATCATAGATCTAATGCACATGTCTTTGTCATGCTAATCATATGGTTGACTATGACTTTATGTTTTAATGATTCATGTTTTGATAAATAACTTGTGTTGTATGATTTCTAATTTTGCCACATGATTTGATATTTATAGGCTATTATGTATTTCTTGATTCTAATAGCATGTGGATGTTCTTCATGATCATTTTTATGTCTTTCATGATTGATTTGTATCCCGTTTTATGCTCATGTTTTGACTACTTGCTTGAATGATAAGTTTTCTTTAAGACTAGGATTTATACTTGTACAACTAGTGAGCTACAAGTAGACCTTTATATATGTTTTGTGCTTGAACGCTCATTTGTATTCACTTGATGTACTAGTATAGTCTAGTTTTGATGATTCTTGCATTTGACTTGTATTCATCATTTTTTTTACTTCATGTATATGTCCATCTTGTCCAAACTATCATTTATACATATACATCCTTGAGCCACGTGCCTTCATGCATATACTTTTGTTGTCTCATTGTGTTTAGGATGTGTATGTATACTTTAGTTTGTACATAACATACATATGCCTTGAAGTTAAAATCGTTTGGATAAATTTCATGTTTGCTAGGTGATTTCACATTTATAATGAATTTCATATTTTTTAAGATGATTTCAATTGGTGATTTCACATCTTAGATGAATTTCAGGTTTTCAAGGAATTTCATATGAGCTTAATTGAATATTTTCATGTCGATATGTGTCACATTATACTTTTACACTCACTTTATTAGTTTACTCATGATTTGTTTTCATGAGAATTTGATATGAGCTTTATGGACTTTGAGTGTTTAGTGATCATGTGATTTACATGTGTTCATGAAAAACAATTTTGTTTTATTCCTTGCTTGAAGGAATTCGTACTAGTTTTAAAAGTTTTTCCTATAACTAGTTCGTATTCTTCACTATGGTAGAGATTTTCAAACATACTACATTTTCAAATCTATTTTTGAAAACCCCTACCTTCAATGGGAGGATGGATGGGAGATCATGTTCATGTATGCCTTATAATGAAAATCATTTAAAACTTGAACCATGATTGGGAGGTATAGTTATATGAGATATACATTTGATATTATTGTTATTTCAATTGGTATCATTGAATTCTTTCAATTGGTATCAATCTTGACATTTCTTGTATACTCATATATATTTTGTATGTATGTATGTATGCTTTCAATTCCAAGAATATCAATTTCTATTGGCATCTATTTTTCATACATATATATGTTTTATTGTGCTTATTATATCTCTATATCCTTAAGCACAAAATCTTGTTTATGCTAAGCTTGAGCTTCAATTTTGTTTCAATTGATTACTTTTAAATTGATATCAAGGCTAAGTATTATTTTAGTTGGTATTTCATAAAGGGGGAGAAAATTTGATTTTGTCTTTCAATTGGTGATTTCTCAAGTGGTATTTGATTCCCACTCCCTTACTTTATGATTGAAAATTTCAAATTGGTATCATATGTTTAAATGAAAATGATTTACAATTGGTATCAAATTTTTGTTTAGACATTCAAAATTCATTATGTTTAATTTCAAATTGGTATCAAGATTGTCATGTGTTTGTTTAAAATTGGTATCAATATTTTTTTTTTGTTTGTTTCCTTTCAATTGGTATCAAGATGCTATTCTTTGACATATTTTCAATTGGTACCTTAATTGATTGTCACCTCTAGTTAACTTTGTTTTTGTTTTAGACAAAAAGGGAAAATATTATTTTTATTGATTCATTGTGTCGAACAAAAAGGGGGAGAAATATTTAATTGATTTTTCAATTGATATTGGTTTTGCTTTTACCCCTTATTAAAGATTGATTCCTTGTATTAAAAAGAAAGAAATTTTGTTTTGTTTTGGTTTTTACCCCTTTGTTGATGATTGACAAAAAGGGGGAGAAGAATTTGGGTTTATATATGCATGTTTTTGTTATGCATATATTAAGTTTAATTTAGTTTAATTTTAATTGGTATCTAAAGCATGTTTTGTAATTGGATGTTTTGTAATTGGTATCTCTAGAGTGTAATTGGTATCTAGAGCATGTTTTTGTTTTAAACATTTCATTAGAATTGGTATCTAGAGCATGTTTTGTTTTAGACATTTCATTGGTATCTAGAACCCTTTATTGTTTATGCATAGATATGCATGTTTCATGATTCATGTTTGAGAGCCTTCATTGCATATTCATTATGTTTATTTGGTTATGCATGAGTTAAGGGGGAGCTTCTTTGAAGCTTAACTTTAATCCATGCATATATAACTCCATGAGTTTTGTCATCATCAAAAAGGGGGAGATTGTTGGCCCAAAGGCCTTCCACCCTAGTTTTGATGATGATTACTCATGTAGTTATGTGTACTAATAATCTTGTGATTTTAGTTTCAGATCATTAATCAAGTTATTAGTTGGTGATTAGCTTCAACAAGATGATTTGGAAACTTTCACATGTTGATTCAAGAGCCGAGTGTCAAAGATCATATATAGCAATTGCTCGGTGGATCTAGGAGTTTTGGATCGAGTCGGCTTGGAGATTGCGCTCTACAAGAAGACTTCGGTACCATAGTTTAGTTTTGTGTTTAGATCCAGAATTGTAAAGATTAGAATAGTATGATAATGCTCAAGTTCACAACACACACACGTTTCATGTTTTGAATATTGGTTTTCGATTTTTCGGTTTAGGTTTAACCGATCTTGGTTTTCATGAATAGATAGATCAAAACAAGTTTACATGATTTAATGTATATATGATTTGTTCTATATACATGCATCTTTAATTTTCTAGACAAACTTAGTTTTGACTTACTTATTCATGTGTTTTATGTTTTGGTATTTTTGACAAAACATATTTTGGAATTATTGACAAAAATATGGATATATATTTGTTTCATGTATATTGGATTTCTATCCATATGCATCATGCCTAAATGTTGTTTAATATCATGTTTTTGTATTTGGAAGAGTTTTGGACAAAACGTATTTTCTATTCAAAATCCAAGTTTTAGAAAATACAGTTTTTGGTTTTTGGTAAAAATGATTAGACACAAAAATAGTTCATATTGATTGATATTTGAGCTAAACTTTTTACCACATGTTTATATATCAATGCAAATGATAAAACTATTTTGGTGATTTTTAGAAAAGATAAAATAATTTTTAAACATGTTTTTAAACCAGTTTTCTGTTCCGGGCTTCAACCAGTCGACTAGTCTTCTGACCAAGTCGACTTGGCTGAAGTCGGTCGACCGGGTCAGTCGACCGACGTGCACAGAATTGTGCACGTTTGGCAGACATGGGACGGTCGACCGTCCGGGTCGACCGGGTCTGAGAGCAGAGCTCTCTGTTTGTTTGGGTCGACTGGGGCGGTCGACCGGTATCTGGCAACGGGCAAAATTTGACCGTTGGACGGTCGACCGCCGGTCGACCAGCAGCGCATTTCTGGCATTTTCTGCTACCAACGACTATATTTTTCTGGGGTCTATAAATATCCTATTTGTAAGAGTTTTTCTCCAAGATTTTTTGTGCGAATTTTTCCCTACTCTCTGGTGTTTTCACAGCAATCAAAAGAAGTTTTTGGATTCAAATTGAACAATCTATTTGGTGTTTTTGCTAGGGTTTGGAAAATCAAAGAAAAGGGTTTATGGGAAAAATAGTTTTGATTCATCTTCTATATCTTGGTTTCAGTTTTTCCCAAGGATTTTCTTTGTGATTTTAATTTCCATTCCATTGGTTTTCTCTACACTTGAGCAACATCTACTTTCTTATTCTATAGGATCTTTGTGTGGGAGAAAGAAATTGTTTGTGGTTGTTGTTTAGACCACCAAGTTAAAAACCCAATCTTTGTTTGGCTTTGTGCCTTGGGTTGTATCCCTCAAGTGGTGAGGTGATCCTTGTTTGCTTTGTGCTAATCCCTCAAGTTGTGAGGTGATTGTTTTGTTGGATTGGAGCTTGCCTCAAGGAGGAGGTTGTGGTTGTAAAGAGAGGAGTTGGGTGCTCCTTGTGAGAGTTCTTTGTGGACTAGCTAGTGGATTAGAAATCCTTCGTGTGTCGAAGGCGGGGATGTAGAGCTGGGTGCTCGAACCTCGAAACATATCTTGTTGTTTGCGCTTGATCCATTGACTCTCTCTATCTCTCTCTTTACTTTGTGCCTTGCAAATATTAATATTGTGCATTCATAATTGCTTGGCTTGGTTGTGTGTGCATCATTTGTTGATTGCACTTGAGTGTATTGCATTAGGTTTTTAATTTCGCATTGAGTTGACTAGATTAGCATAATCACCTATTCACCCCCCTCTAGGTGATCTTTCAGCACCGTCACCTTCGGAGATAACTCCAAGGGTTCTATTATCGGTATAGGTAACATTCAAATTGGTGTATCTCCTATTATAGAAAATGTTGTTCTTACTGATGGACTTAAACATAACTTGCTTAGTATAAGTCAACTTTGTGATCGTGGTCTTAAAGTTGTTTTTGATGATTCTTCTTGCAAGATTTTTGATTGTAAAACCAATGATTGTATTCTCACTGGTTTTCGTGATAATAATGTCTATAGTATTGACATGCTTAATTTGGATTGTTCTACTAAATGCTTGAATGCTTTTGATGAGACTTCTTGGCTTTGGCATAGAAGATTAGGACATGCATCCTTTGATCATCTTGCTAGGATTAATTCTAAGGAATTGGTGAAGGGTATTTCCTGCTTGAAGTTTGAAAAAGACCGCATTTGTGGTGCGTGCCAACTTGGAAAACAAACCAAGTCTTCTTTCAAGCCAATCAAGGATATCATGTCAACTAGGCCATTAGAATTAATTCTCATGGATCTTTTTGGACCAACTAAAACTAAAAGTTTAAATGGTAGTAGATATGCATTTGTTTTGGTTGATGATTTTTCCCGATTTACTTGGGTTTTCTTTTTGGAACACAAAGATCAAATTTTTTTGCATTTTAAGATTTTTCGAAAAAGAGTTGAAAAAGAAAAAGGTTTTTCGATTTTGAAAATAAGAAGTGATAGAGGTGGTGAGTTTGTTAACCAACTCTTCATGACTTAGTGTGATGAAAAGGGAATCAAGTATGAAATGTCATGTCATAGAACTCCACAACAAAATGGAGCAGTGGAAAGAAAGAATAGAAACCTTCAAGAGAAGGCTAGGACTACGATAAGTGAATATGACCTCCTCAATATCTATGGGCCGAGGCCGTAAACACCGCATGGTACATATCAAATCGTATTTATTATGTAAAAATACTTTCAAGACATCTTTTGAAATTTATCATTTAAGAAAACTAAATGTTTCATATTTCAAGGTTTTTAGATGCAATGTTTTTGTTCTGAATACTAAAGATAACTTAGGTAAATATGATGTTAAGGCTTATGAAGCTATATTTGTTGGATATTCTACTACTAGCGAAGCTTATAGAGATCTTCTCTTACTATTGAAGAATCCATGCATGTCAAATTTGAAGAAACTAATGTTGTTAAGAATGTTGTAGAGATTGACCTATTAGGTGAGGACATGGAGAAGCTATCTTTGAAGGACTCACCCATTCAAGAAGAAAAGTAAGAATCAAATGGTGAACTTCAAAATTATAAAGAGGAAAGCTCTCAACCGCTTCCTAAAGATTGGAGATATGCTACAAATCATCTCAAGGAACTCATCTTAGGTGATGTATCTAAGGGGTAACAACTCGCTCCAAACTACATGACTTGTGTGGTAACTTTGCATTCATTTCTCATTTTGAACCCAAAAACATCCTCGAAGCCGAGGGTGACTCATATTGGTTGCTAGCTATGCAAGAAGAACTCAATCAATTTGAGCGCAACCAAGTTTGGCACCTTGTTCCTAAACCCCACGATAGACCAATAATTGGTACTAAGTGGATTTTTAGGAATAAGATGGATGAGTCAGGAAATGTAATTAGGAATAAAGCTAGGTTAGTGGCCCAAGGTTACACTCAAGTTGAAGGAATTGACTTTGAAGAGACCTTTGCACCCATAGCAGGGCTTGAAGCCATACGGATAACACTAGCTTTTGCGTCTTTTAAAAATTTTAAACTTTTTAAAATGAATGTGAAAAGTGCATTTTTAAATGGTGTTTTAAATGAAGAAGTTTATGTCGAGCAACCTCCCGGTTTTGTTGATCATGTTTATCCTAATTTTGTTTTTAAACTTGATAAACTTTGTATGGATTGAAGCAAGCTCAAGAGCTTGGTATGAAGGCTTCTAGTTTTCTTATTCAAGTCTTATATGCAAAACTCGCGTTTGAGGTCTCAAAAAGCGGAGTTCACCATGCTCGCACTTGAAAAACTTGAGACTCAGAAATCTACAAGCTCATGTTCCATCAAGTTAATGCAAAGATCGCATTTGCAGAGCATGAACGCAAGAATCTCAGTTGATTGTCTAAACTTCAAGAAAGAATCTTCAAAATTTCAGGAAGAGATCAAGAAACAGAGCATGGATGCTTAGATCTTAAGTCAACTCCCTAAACCTAAAGAAAAGTTTCAAAAGCTTCAGGAAGAGATCAAGAGACAATCCCTTTATGATTGGTGAAGGTTATTTTCTACCAGAAGAAGAGTTTTTTAGAGGAAGGTCATCATCCGTTAAGATACAACCATGAAAGCACCTGAGGCGATGCGTTTTGATTTTGAAATCACTTAACAGTGATAATCTTCGAAGAAAATTACAAGAAAGCATCATAACTTTGGGTTTGTTCAAGAGCTTTAAAAGTTCTTTAGATGTAGGCTTGAAGAAGAAGACAGTTCAAGAACCCTAAAGGTTCTTCAGAGCACCTGCCCATGAAGGGAACAACAGTCAAGACGAATAACTATTAAGATACTAAAGGCATAGGCTCGCTAAATGGCCATTTATTAACGACATTAAAATCAAAACCATTCTTAAAGGCCAATTAATAGCCTAATTCGCGATGTGATTATTAAATCCTGTCTGAGTGAGACACGTGGATTTTTGCTCCAGGAAGTCCCAACGACACGCGCCCCTAACCGTCAACGCGGCTTTGCCTCGAAAGATCCAGCGAGATCTTCGCGTCTCTATAAACTGCATGCAATGCTTCAAGGGTTGCGTTTTGAAGTCCGCGTTTGAAACTCCGCAACTTAGAAATTTCTCTAGTGTTAGAATCAGGCACAAAGCTCAGTGAAACCCACGTCAAACCTCAGAGATGCGAAGTTCACATGAAGTCCGCGTTTGAACTCCATCACTTAGAAATTCTCTAAGCGTTGGGATCAAACGTAAGACTCAATGAAACCGCGTTCAACAAGTAGACACAGATTAAAGCTAATAAAGCGAAGATGCGGAGGTCGTCAAACTTGCGTCTTGCCTACCAGTGCAAGAGTCGTATCTGAAAATCAAACACGGGCGTGAGCCTCGCGTTGGCGGTTTTAACTCAGAGAAGCTTAAGAGTTAAGATAACTCTTCTAGTTCTTTAATGGTGAAAGCTAATTTGGTCGGTCTTATTACCTGAAATGGGGGCCTCCTGTGTAGAGGAAACTCCATTTGAACCTCTGGAGCGACGACGCTCGAGAAGGAAGCCACAGGCTTGGTCTTTGGGGCCATCTCGATGGTGAATTCTTTGGAGAAGATGAGAAAAAGGAAGAAAAAGCTCGAAGCCATTTTTAAGTTCTTAGTTATGGATGTAAAGTTCAAACAGAGAAAAAAAGAGTCTAATGATGATTCTTAAAAGATTGTTTTGTCTTTTATAAACACAGTAATCGGCCGAGATACGCGACTCGTATCTCGAGACCGATCGTCGCCAGACGCGTGGCAACCGCACTCAGAATTCGGACCTCACATTTTAAGAGAACAATATCTTTTCAAACTCCACCAGACACGTGGCATCACACCCAGAATACGAATCACCACGCGTTTAACAGAGCCGCGTCTTTTCAGTTAAGAGAAGTCTGCGTCTTATTCGAAGGTAAAAAGAGCAAAAGTTTAGAGCAAACCGTGTAGATCCATATGTCAATGTCAAGCTCTGAATATATTTTGTAATATTAATATGCTCCTTCGAACTACCATTGTAGCAAAATCTATAACGGATCGTATTCGCTGGGAGGGTATGTGATGGAAGCTTTCCTAGTTCTTGTTGTTCTTGTTTTTCGAAAGGAAACAAAAGTTCTTCTTTGTTCAAGAATTGAAAAAGAAATTAAAGTAAAAAGAAGATGATGAATTTTTTTTGTGTTGAGAAAAAGAGCATGAAAATGAGTAAGGTAGAATGAAAACGGAGAATTGAATAGTGTTTGAAAAAGTAGAAAAGAAATAGACTTAGTTTGAGAAAGAAAGAACTTAGAAATGAGGAAAGTTTTATCAAAGAGAAGGAAAGCCATGACTTACTAACAACTCTACACTACTAACTTATTTAATCTGTTGGATGCATTGAGCCTCATGTAGATTCATTGGCATATTGTCTATCTTGGTTCATCAAGTCAAAAGTGGGCCCATTTGTTGAAGTGTTCCTTTCTTAGCTTAGTTACGTGGCTTCCTGGTTTATAAGCTCCAAATAGTTCATAAGAATGGAACATAAGAATTTGAGATTCATAATTTAGGTATGCATAACAAGAATGTCCGGTTCATTAGGTCATTAAAGCCATGATTTAGCTAGTATGAAATAGAAGTTAGTGCCTCAATTTGTTAGCATGCTAAGGTGAACCTATCATCATGTTCCATCAAGGCTCTTGCTAAACAAACAAGGCTCTAAATAAGGCACACATGAATCATATGAAAGAAATCACAAAACTTTCATTAAGATTAAAAACATATTCATCTTTATTGGAATTAAAGAGTCTTGTAAAGCACAAGATTAGAAATTATAAACATCCATGAATCATATGAGTTAGCATCATCCAAGAGTTAGTAATTAGTAGTGCTAGAGATTAGTAATTCATGTTAGAAAGTTAGTTAGCCATAGAGAAATAAAGCAAAGAAGAAAGAATGGTAGATTAAAGTGCAAGAAATTAAAAGCTTGAAATAAAAGAGCAAAATTAAAAGAACAAGAAATTAGAAGTGAAAGATCATGAGCTTTGCATTTGATTGTCACACTCAATTACAGAGATTTCAATCTCATTCTCTCTCTCTTTTCTTGAATCTAAAAAGAGAAAATCAAATTACAAGAGATGACTAAAGAAAACCTAAAGAAATTCTAATCCTTCTCCTAAACTTTATGGCTATCTCTCTCCCTCTTTCAACAGAGGCCCTGGGGGTCTTTATATAGGCACCAAGAGTTCATCGCTTTCAATCATAGCCACAAGATTAAACGCTGCATCAACGGTCTAAGAATTGCCACGGATCCGCGGCCAAAGCTGCGTTTCTGCGACAGATCTTGGTCGTTATGCCAGCGATCACACTGACAGGCTGTCTCTGCCTAGGTGTACTATGGGAGCTTCTAGAGCCGAGAGAATATTCTCTAGTTCGTTGTAGATGTGGCTTCTTTGGATTAGGCTCTTTTAATCTTCTTTAAATCCCTTATTTGGCTTGGATTTGAGCCTTCTTCTTCATTAAAGAGTGGACCTAAATTTTAAGAGAAATGCCATTAAAAGCCTCATTTTTATTAATAATATGCATTAAAAT